>JAQQZY010135377.1:0-21073 GCA_030068375.1 Ostorhinchus rueppellii | reverse complement strand
AATGAATGAATGAATGAATGAATGAATATTTTAATGATCTGGCCCACTTTAGGTTGTATTGAACTGTATGTGGCCCCTGAACTGGAGCTGTGCAATTAATCGAATTTTGATCACGATTTTGATTTTGTTGTTAAACGATCTCAAAACTCATATAATCAACCAAAATAATCATGATATCGATTGATTTTTTTCCATAATCGAGCAGCCCAACCCTGAACTAACATGAGTTTGATACCCCCGGTTTACAGTATAAATAATGGCCGCACGCAGACATGTAACACAGCAGCACTTCCTTCTCAGTCGTTCCCGTTCTACCTGCTTAGTTTATAAAGGTCTGAAATTTATGAAGAGAAAACTGAAGTAATTAAAGTGGAGGACCTCCCAACATGTGCGTGGTAGAATGCTACTTTGTGAACTGAAGTTTCTGTTTCTCTTTTTATCTACTTTTCCGTGAAAAAAAAAACCCCACACAACAAAAACATAAAGTGAACGACGTGTCAATAAAAGCAGATTATTGCACTCAGGTGGAAATCATTAGGCAGGAATGCAGGTAAGAATGAGATCACTTTCAATGTGTTTGGGTTTGGAGTTTAACCCGGAAAGTGGATCGTGACAATTACAGGGAGGAAAATGTGCATGGCTGTGTGTGGCTGCACAAGAGCATGCACTGCACACATGGAAGAGCAAACACACACTCACACAAGCAGCCTGCAAAGTGCACAGAGGAATAAAGACATTAATTAATTTGTTCCTGTTGCCTGGAGTTTATTCAAATGCTTTGGAAGTTGTGATGGAAGACAGATGGAGATGATGGTTTAGATTAGAGAAAAGCGAGGCTGGCCACACAGACTGAAGAAGCCTCTGTCATTGGGAGCAGGCCTCACAGGAAGGCACGGACGGACCCACGGGGTGTGAAAAACGTCAAACCGATAAGAGCCAAGGCACGGGGCATGAGAAAAATCATTAAAATAACAAATAAGTCAGGGTTAAATCTGCTGATTAAGAAACTATTTACATATCGTGCCGGACTGCATTACTTAACTACGCTGCCTTTGTGTGTGCTTGGTTATAAAGAACAGAACTGCTCAATAAATACACGGCGCTGAACTTTGTAACATAAGAAATCTATGTAAGTAGATGCTCGTTGATGGTGATAGAAACATGCAAATAAACAGTGTTCATTTATACTGATTTGATTTCCTTCAATAGTGTACCTGGATTTTCTCTGCACATCAAAAAAATAATGTCCAAAATCTCGCAGGAGCAGTGAAGGGATTAGGTTTCTGGACTGTGACACGCTATCCTGGCAAAGGCATATGATACCAAGGCATACCAGAGGCGAGTTCCAATAAACATAAAATCTGGCCCGCAGAGCTCAACAGCACTCATTGTCCCTCCATGGAAACAGGGAAATTGAATTGTTCTGTTTATTGATGTGTTTACATGAGAGTTTCAGTGAAGGTTTATGTTTTTGTCAGTCACAGTAATCCTTCTGGAAGGCAGCAGTGGCATTTGTCTTTTAGCTTTGACTACTTTAACAGTCTGGAGTCAAAAAAGTCGTCACTGTTTCCCTTTTGGTTAAAGGCTGAGCATGCTCTGTGGGACACTTGCAGTACAGGCCAGTGTCAGCTAATTATCATCTGCTCAATAAACTGTATGTTAACCAAGCGTCAAGATACTATCTGATGCTGTCAGAGGGAAGCAGCAGAGGAAAGTGAGAGTGGAATCTGCAGAATTCCAGACGAGGAGAGACATGACAGCAAGGCCAATGTGAGGACAGACAAATCTTTCATTAGTGCCTGCCTGTCTAATCATTCCTTAGCTACCAGGTGGGGTGACCCTCACTATATCCCATACTATACCCACCCACCCCCGCCTTTCCTTTTCTTCCTCGCTGCTGTTTCGTATACCCCCACCCCCCTTTCTTCCCCTCAGCAGGGTTTCCCCACACTCGCCACCGCTGACACAGATACGTAGTGGAGCGGAGAGCCGGGTACAGGCATGTAGAGCAGACAAAAGCCTGACACAGATATAAACCAGGGGACCAACAATTAAAACAGTGCTGGTTCTGAGTGGTGACAAGGGCAGCTGTGACACACTTACACTTGGGTTAACCGCTGACAGAGGTGAAGCTGCTCATTAGATATATTCTGTTGACTCTACGGGTGAACTCTTTAATAATCACTGTGTATAAAACTGATATTCTAAGTTGGAAGGGAGGTTCGGTCAAGGCTGTTTCCCATGTGTTGCTTGGCAGCTGCTGCAGCCAAACAGCTTTTCTCACTGCAGTAAAAACCAGTCATGTGCAGTATAGATGCAGGACCAGATGCTTAAAGACCCGATGTCCATATATTCCACTTGAATCACATATGCTCCTTTTTTATCTTCTTTTTTTTTATATCTTTTTATCCATAAAAGACAGCTCTGCAAAGCCAAGTACTTTTCTCAATTTAAACTTTATGATCCTTAGAATCAAAAATGTTTCATTTCATGTACTGTAATTAAATGAGAATTTTCAAAACTTCTTTTCTTCCTGAAGTAGCGCTGGAAAATATTCTGCAGAGTGACCTCGGTGACTCTGCACTAACCCTTCCTCACTCTCCTCTTCCTCTCTCATGCCTCCCGGCTGTCTCTCAACTCGCTCCTATTCTCAACCTGACACGTGGGGAAATGCACCACTGCAAACGCCGTCCAATAAACACAGTTGTGCTGAGGCCACATCTATTTCAGACGTAGCTCTAGGAATAGGAAGCAGACCGATGTAGAGGCAGACGCAGCTGTGACACTACACCGCTCCGTCTTATTTCCATACCGGACGCGCTGTGACGGCACTTAATGGAAAATAGATGCTAAAAACGCTCTCCCATGCTACCCACAGGACACCTGGTTTCTACAGGGTCCACTGTGTTTTCCCTGCTATAGCAAAATAGAATTCATCCACTCAGTGAAGAAGAGGAGAGCCTTTAGTTCCTGTTTGTCTGTGCTGTAAGTAACTCCCCCTCTGCCCCCCTCAAATGGAAGCTTACTGGCTACTGAGCCAAACAAAGCCCCAAATAAAAACAGCACCTGGAAGAGCAGGGCTCCAAGTTTTCTCAAAATGTGTATGAGCAAAACTTGGGCTCTAAATGAAGCAAAGAATTGCACAATTACAGACAATCCTCACAAAGTAATGTAGACGAAAATAAAAGAAAACCCCAGCTTTTTTTTTTTTTCCCTCTCACATGCTGTGCAAAATCTTCAAACACCATTCATCTGTCTGTAATGTTTATGCAATTATCTTTGATCCAGATCCACATTAAACTGGCACACACATTACCTGCAACTGTCAAACGAGTCAGTGCACGGGTTTGTTTTTATAGAGTGTGTTTCTGTCCTTCCAAGTCAGTACGGTGAAAGGATTTTAATGAATACGCTGTAGACATGCTATAAGCGGGCAATGCCATGTCTTGCTTTAACAGATATGAATATAAACTGGGGCATTAATGATATTCTGCGGGTACGTGCACTTGTAAATATCAGTTACTGTGACTGTCCTGGCGTTGCATGAAAGCCCTGTCATGTCAGATAGCTGCACCTTGGCACGGGCATTACAGTGCAAACGTGGGCGCGAAGTGATCTGACTGTTGACAGGTAGAGTCTGGGAAAGGGTCAGGTGACCAGCTAACACTGACAACCACAGACGCAAGATACAATAGACTTTCACGATAATCATACTGTAATTATGTTGGCATGATATTCTCGCCCATGGGGACTTAACTCTGACAGCAAATATCACAGATGAAATATAATTACACACATCAAATCCAGCGTAGAAGAACATTACTTATGGATCACTAGGGTTTGGTACCTGGTTGTCAAATATTCTGTGGGATTGAGGCGGTGTTTTATTTGCATAGGCACAGCTTTATTCAGAGATGTCAATGAAATGAATAGAATCCGTGCGGTTAGAGGACGGCGAGATCCATTTTGTCCCGAGGCCGACCTGTTTGCCCGACTGAAACAAATTAACAATCACGATGACTGAAAGCTTTCTTTTCAATAATCTCGCTCAACAATGTAAACGACAAAAGGTTTGCTGTTTTATTCCTCGCTGATCCTATCAGAAACTTCTCATGTTATTGCTGGCACGTTAAGTATCAAATATTTGCTTGGCAAGCCCAATGAGTACAGTCAAACACCTTTCTCATGTTGGCCTAGGTTAAACGTCTTTCTGCTGGATGTCTTATTCAAAACAATGGTTAGTAAAAGTCAAACACTGTTGCTTAATATTTATTCCATCATTCCAGATTAAAAACTAAGCAGAGCTACATATTAACTCCTCAACATGGGGCGCCAGTGCCATCAGAAGTCTGAATTTCTGAAACCACATGGCTGGTGTGTTTTTGTTGCACAGCGCCAACAAAAAAACAGTCAAATACTAAACTCTGAATTCCTCCCTGTCACCTTATGGGAGGGTCAACTGTCACTTTTCTCTCATGTCATCAGGCCTCTCAGCAGCTCTGACATATTTGGACTGGTCTGAATAAATAAGGTGATACAGTTCCCTGGATCACTGTACCACATAGGGTCTCACTCAGAGAGGAAAGGTAACAGCAGCTCAGATCCATCAAAATTGCACACACTCGCACAGCAGACATTAATCCATATTACAAGGAAAGGAGATACACAGTGACTCCACAAATCTGAGATAAATGCGAAATTTCCCCTTGATGGATGTGAGTGCCTATGATCTCATGTTACTCCGGAGGAAAAACAACCAGAGTTGACCAGTATATTGCAGTAGTCTCTCTGTCTGCACACACTGGGCCTCTGGCTCATCATTCACCTGCAGTATGAGAGGTATCTGCTACTACTTCCAAATATGCTGATTAAAATTCGAGGAGAAAACAAAGTAGACTTCATTCTACCGTGCTTAATTTAACTAATGGTCTAATCTAACCATGACATGGATTGTTAGGATAAGTAGAAGCAACTATGTCTGCTTCAAAAATGAACTAAACTTTGAGTCTCTTCACCTACATTTTTTGTGATGACTACATTTAACCATTTCCAAGTGCATTTCGCTTTTTTTTTTTTTAATTATTAAAAATCCTGTGTTTTCCTGTATTGAATTTACTGATCATATAAGTGTTAATAAAAGCTCAGAGTAAATTTGAAGGTTGTTACATCAAAACAGAAAACTGAAGACATAATTTATTTTTTTTTACATTAATTCTACAGAACAAGTGTCTCCAACCACTGTACATGGATTTTACTATCAAATCAATGCAGGAGAAACTATGGACGCATCCAAAAAAGACACGATGTTGTTAAAATGATAACAAACTGCATTTTACTGAATTATTTACATGTATGAATAGGATCAGTGGTTCAACGGTTATTAAAGATTCAGTAGATGCTTTGGGGTCTTTAATGATTAATATTATAGACATATTTAAGAATTTATACACGTTTTAATAAGTTATATTTAATGACCTTCTTAGGATGGTTACAGTGATTACAAAAGGGTAAAAAAAAAACATTAAGAAAATCCTAGAATAATCTGCAAAATTTATAAATTTATTCACATTCAATAGGAATATTCCACTGAACACATATACAGAAATGTGTGTCAACTATTCCCACTATGGTCGAGCATGTTATTAAAGTCAACCAGGCAGTAGATTCTCAGACGTGGTTGACCTTGCACTTATTTACAGTGTATTAGATCAATTTATTGTATCTTATTACTTCTAAAATGAGCTTTTCTAGGAGGCGGTACATTAGCCCACAACCCACATGATGACACACTGGCTGGGTGTGGTCTGATAAATTCTGAATGAGTTGCAAACTTGTGGTCATGGTGGTAAAAATAATGTGAACGTCATAAGTCAGGTTTGTAAAGAAAATTGCATTTCATTGAACGAATGACAGTGAATCCATCTGTACAGACTAGTGCTGATGTTTTATTTGTGAGTTTCTCAATTTGACAACATAACAAATGTGTTCCCAGAATGAGTATTTAGAACAGGGGTGCCAAACATGCGTGACATGGGTGACAAATCCGGCCCGCCAAAGGGTCCAGTCCGGCCCTTGTGATGACTTCATGAAATACAAAAATTTAACTCAGATATTAATAATCATTTTAGATCTGGGGTCACATGCAGACCAATTCAATTTCAAGTGTGTCTAACTTGTAAAATACTACCATAATATTCAATAAATACTCACAACTCTGTAAACATTTTCATGTATTTACACCAAAACAAAGTATAATTTTGCAAAACGTGAATAATCTGAAGAAATAGGAACAACCTGAAATATCTTAAGAGAGTGCAATTTTAACAATATTATTATCTGTTATTGAATGTTTTGTGTATTTGTAGACCCACTGTGATCTATGAGTTATAATGTGTAACCTGTGTAAATGATAAACTGAAGCAGAATATTGTTAAAATTACACTTATTTTTTCAGTTTGTCCATATTATTCACAGTGTTTTAAAGCATAGTTTCTAGATTTAAAGATTTTCATAACAATTTTACTTTTTTTCGCTCTAAAACACAGAAAAGTTTGGAGTTGGCATTAGTTATATATTATTATTTTATTATTTTACCAGTCCGGCCCACTTCAGATCAAATTTGGTTGAATGTGGCCCCTGAACTAAAATGAGCTTGACACCCCTGAGTTAGAAAAAAAAAAACCTTGCATACTTGGGTAATGAAACCAGCCCTATGACTTCAATAGAAAAGGAAAGGAAAAATCCCTGCCTAAAAGACAAATTAGATGAAAGAATGAAGCAACTGCTGCTCATTTTATAGAGGGACATAGCTGGGTTTTAGGAAACATGCCCTTGCAATATAAATCACACCAAGAGATTTTTGAAAACCACCATTAGAAGTCAGTCATGCATCCTTATAGCATGACTGTGTCAAGGTGGAGTGGGATGGTTGGCACACCTAACGCACCCTCAATTTCTGAGGATGAAAAGGTGTTCTGCCTCGCAGCACTACAAAGGATCGACCATCTTTTGGCAAGACAGAATGCTAAGTGCTCTCTTGCCTTATTTAGCCAAAGACAGCCATCATATCGCAGAGCGTGCAATGGAAAAAAGAGGGAGAGACAGAGCAAAGACTGTGCTGGGAGAACTATGTCAACAAAAACAACACCTACGAGCTACGAAGAATGAAAAGATATGCCTAGTATGAGGATGACGAGAGGTGTGCATAGCTAGCACTCAAATTATTTAGGGAGGAACCACATACCGAGGGATAAGACAAGGACGGGGTGAATTTATGGCAGCTCGTGATATTATAATGAGAGTTATTTCAGGAGGACAATCAGATGAATGCAGTCTGCTACCAAGTGTACGAATCTGACACGGTCAAAACAACCAAAACAACTCTATATTTAAATCATATCCACTAATTATCATCTAAGTCATGGTAAATTCTTTATTTTATTATGTTTTTATTAGGGGTGGTTAATCTGTCCAATTTCCCGATTCAATTCGATCACGATTATTGAGGTGCCAATTCAATTATCAACTGATTTATGATGATTAAGAATTCTCAATTACTGTTTCTTGATTTTCCATTTGACAACATTAACCCAAAATATACCACAGTTATTGCACCATAAAAAAGCAGTCATTTGCTGAATTCTTTAATTTCTCTTTCACTGAGTAATAACTCAACAAAATAAATATTACACTGCTCTACAATTTCTTAGAAAATATCTGCTTCCGACATTAAATGTGCTAACTTTTACATATTTTAATAAGATGAATCAGAAAACAAATGACAAAGGTGCTGGTTAGCTCATGTTTTCAATATATATGATGGTGTGTCATTCCACATATATGTTGGTTTATGTACATTTATACAATGGTTTTATAAATGTTCCACTAATAGAACCTGTAAAGTGAATGTATTGTAATGTGCAGACACAGTTTTGAGGTAGAGCTAGTTGTTCTGACGCAAATATTCCTTTTGAATAAAACCCATTTCTCTCATTAATTCTCAGAATTTCATATGTTGGCCCAAGGCTGTTTCTTAGAAACTACAACCAACTAGGATTTTGGAATGAATTTTTCTTTGTTAGTGACTCAAATTTGATAAAGTTTAATTACTTTTATTCTGGAAGTATTTTACGTGTGGACCAGTGCTATCAGTGATCTAGAATGACCCGATTCTTCACACCATCATGACAATGATTAAATGAAAGGCTTATTTCCTTTAGAGGTAGAACTCACTGTAGCTTATAGACTGTTTTTTTTTTTTAGCTCCTGCCATGAAAACCAAAATGAATCCACACGCTAGCTGTTAGCACAGATGAAGCTGGGGGAATTTGTTGCTTGCTAGCTGCTGCTTCTTCGCTCATTTTCCCGCTCACTCCCTCGCCCACCGCTGCACGCTCTAGCGGAGCTGGGTGCATGTGTATCACATACAACTTCCGGTGACCGCGGGACCAGTTTTTCAATATAAAATAATGGAAAAAATAATTGATTTTTGAAAATTTAACAATCTAGTCGTATTCGTCAATAACATCATTGGGATTAATTGATTATTGATTTTTCTTTTCACCACCCCTAGTTTTTATTATATGGTTTCATTTACTTATGACCTAATTTGTTTCTTGTTTATTTGATATATTTTATTTGTTAATTAAGCTGATGAAGGGCGGCCTTTATATAAACATATTAAGCTTTCAGCCGGTTATTTTTCATTTGTATTTACTTGTTTATGTATGTTATCTTTTTTAAAAAGTGTGAATAAATAAATAAATAATAAACAAGGCAATGAATAAGAGACTGGCATAAAAAATAAATGCAAAAAAAACCCCACAACTGATATGCACTTTGTGTCACTTTACAACTGTATTTTGTGGCAGCGCTGCTCCATCATTATTAAACACAACTTTTCAGGGTTTACATACACTTTTTGTGTGTATTTTCTGTGAAGACCTTGTATTTTGTTTGTGTGTGTTCCAGTAGGATCATGATAAGAGATTCCTGGCAGCCTTTAATAGGAAAAGTAGCAACATATGGGAGTAGGAACAAAATCGAGTAAACAAAAAGAGAACTTAGTCCTTAAAGGAGAAACTAATAATTGATCTAATTTTATTCAGTAGCAGACTGTTAGCCTGTACAGTAGCTTGTGAATGAGTACAGGATGTCTTTACTGCCCTCATCCCTAGAGTTCAGGGTCTGGTATTTGACTCCACATCATAAGTAGAAGTAACAGGTTTAACTATCCCAACAAGACAGGAGGCCACGGTAATAAAGCCAGAGAAACAAAGCCAGAAGGACCTTGGTCTCTGCACAGCGGGGGGTTAGTGTCACGCATGGCTGCCTCCACATCTATGGAGACACAAATGTGGGGAGGAAAAAAAAAACAAACTTCTACATAATGTTGTAGAACACCGAGTTGCAAAGCTGGTAGTTTCACTCCAAAAAAACAAACAAACAAAAAACACCACAGAACAGCAAAGATGATGTTTTGTTAAGAGATTGTGTTTAATATATCTCTCTTACCTTAACATGTTAAATTTAAATGCTTTTCATTTCTTTTCGTAGTCTCAGGATTAAAGCTTGACTTCGGAAAGTTTGGAGCTCTTCTCAAACATCTCACCGCCAAAATATCTTCATTTAAAGGGTCAGTATCACTGCCAACAAGTAACCCTAATGCCTTCCAAAACAGAAACAATCATAGTCGTGTGATGACGGGTTGTGAATTTCAGAAATCACCCCATTTGTCTTTCGTCTTGACTCGACGTGGCCTACCCATTTTAACATCACAGATTTCAGAGCCAAAACTTGAAAAGGATTGATGTGTTCACACGGCATGGATATAAACCTTCCTGGGTCTGTATGAGAATAGATTTCAATAGGCAATAGCCGAGAGGATAACGCAAAATAACAAGTTCAGACAATTTGGCCTGATACTGTGGTAGAAGTTTCAACCATTTGATGTTCACATTAGATTACATTAACTTGTATTTTTCCAAAGTACACAGTACAAACAGTACATACATGTATACGTTTTACCCAGATACTTCATCAAAGGTAATAGTAGCAGTAAAAAAAAGGAAAAAAAAATCCAAATGTGTTTAAATGTACCACAGGAATGTAGATCTATTATTTTTTATTATCACAGAAACTCTGTGAGAAATAACAGACTTGAAAATAGGTTTGACCCACATTCAGAGGGTATTATTTTGTGATAACAATGAACACGAAATGGTCTTTACAGAACAGGGCAGAAATCTCGTAAAGCCCTGCCACACCTGCTGAGGACTATTTTAAAGTAGTTTTTTTACTGTAGGTGGAGTAAGGTTAGGCCTGTTACACCTCCCACCTTCACTGGCTGCCGTATCGAAGCCTCAATGGAAGGTGTAATGGCATTGATTCAGATCAAATGTCACAGTTCAAGGCACTTAAAATATATTTTACAACAGAATCCAAGAACTCTGCTCACTCTGTGGGACTTGTATCAGCAGGTATACTAAAAATGAGAATGAAAACAACTTTATGATCCCAGTGGTAAATCTGTACAAATGTGCTCATGTTCTCTAAAACCCTTGCCGTCCTCAAGGCTGCAGTCGGTGTCTGACTGGACTTTGCTTGGCTCTGATCTGGTTCAGATAAACGTGGAACTTTGGAAATGTTGGACCAAGCCAGCTGGATTCCATAAAGGCCTCAAAGCGGCCTTTGCACTCTCTGGAAAAGCCGCGGGATTTAACCAGCGGACAACATAACCTCTACATATTCTAAATATTACATGATTAGAAAGAGTGGAGGTTAGATAAGCACAGCAGAATATACCACACAATTACAGACTTACAAACACAAGCTGTGTTTGGACTGAGAACAATGGCGGCTTGTGAATGAATGCTATGATTTGCATACTATTCAAGTATGAAGAGGAAGAGGGAACACATTTTGCCCAATGACTAAAACAAACATTGAAACATTCCTAATGGCATCCAGAGGGGGAAAAAGTCGTGTTTGTTTACAGTGTCAGGGTAATGGTCGTGTTATTTCATTTGGGCTCCGTCTAGTGGGCTGTTGCTGACATGTTTGATCATAGGGTGGAAGGATTTGATTTTTTTCCTATTATCACTTCTCAAAATTTTCCAAAGGTTTGATAACTGAACTAAAGTCAACCAGACCACAAAATGAAGACTAGTAGGGTAGACCTGAATTGAATTCAAAGCAAACAAATACTAAGAATAGTTGCCTGTTGAAGCCAAAGATGTTATTTGAGATTTATTTTCTGATGACAGCCTTGGTGGTAAGCAGTCATCGCTGCGGTGTTTATACTTGAGCGTCCCTGGACTGTAGCATCTTTGTTATGACTTCTGTTGTTAGCTTAGCTCCTGGTCTTTTCTTTGCCTTCCCTTTGCTGGTCATGGTAACTACCCAAGTTTTCTTCTGTTTATTCAGAATAAACTTTCCTTTTCTTACAAAACTGGAAGATTTTCACAAACTATTTACTGTATATTATACCTTAATATATTCTATCATATGGCAAAACATGTAATACAGTGACAAACACATCAGGTATCATGTCTGAGTAGTTGTGTATATTCAGAAAAATCACCACTGTTTAGTATAAAAAGTGACTGAACGATCAATTATTAAGTGAAGCCCTGAAAGCATCGCAAATGTCTCAACAATTAACAGCTTATCAGCACCTGGTGTCCATTCTGATAAGCTCCGTACACAAACTGGAAAAAAGGTTGGTAATGTTTTCCCAGGAGGAGCAGGTCCATGCCACCAGCTTTTCCGCTTCAAAAAGTGACCTCTGACCCCCTGATATCAACAGCTCCCAGTGCTGCGCTGCCTCATCAAGAGCTAATTGTCTCCTTTAAAAAAATATACTGTTTGAGGATCCGCAGGGGGAAGCCCCCCTGCCGCCCCCCCTTTCAAGCCCAAGAGCTAGTTATTTGTTACCAATCATGTGACTGATCTCTCAGCCCCTCACGTCTTATTCTCAGCACTGTAAAGATCTAACTGGAACGTGTGGATTCACTTTTACAACGAGACAGCCAAAAGCATTCCTCAGGAGAAACTTCACTGAAAGTTTAATCCAGCGCCTGTCAGAGCTGTACTTCTGCAGTTTGACATTTTGATCAGATATATTCTAATGATTTGATGAATTACAATATGTTCTGCAGCCGCTTACATCATGTCAACCGAGTGGTCTCTTTTGATTTAGAAACAATTCAGGTGTTTAAGAATAGCTGTATTTATAAAGGTCAGAGACTTAAAATGTGATCTGAAACTGGAGAGGGGTCATGAGCATTCCTAAGACCGCTGGGATTAAATCTGAGACTCGTTTTGGGCGACTGCCTTGTATGTGCACCCACTTTCCACATGATGATTGTACATATACTGTGTTTCAACTACATCCAACATGGAATCACTCCTGTTATCTCTTGTGTTTTTAGCCTTTCAGCTTAATGTTAACACAGCTACTTGAAGCCACAAAACGTCTTTATATCTATGTAAACACTTGTTTTAGGGAAAGTCCTACAGAGCTGTCTCTCCTGCCGTCTGTGTCAAAATGTGTAATTGCAGTAGAGAGAACACTTTGTGTTTGCATTGTGGGAGAGCAAGTCTGTACTTAACATGTTGTTTTTAGCCAGTTTTAATGTCTTCCATGTCTGGGCCCATTTGTCCATGGGCTGACTGGGCCACATCAGTGGGGAATGAAGAGGAGAAAAGTGAAGTCTGCATGTGTGTGATGTGTATGACAGCCGGTTCACAGGGCCACTGTAGCCCACTCTGTCACACCACCCAAAAAACACCTCAGCTGGAATACGCAAATTTATGGTGAGATGTTTGGATTTAACTGGGCAATTTGCACCTACGTTGACATAAATATAATGGCTTCTGTATGCAACAAAAAGCAAAAAATAACTGTTGGCAGCGACAGAATTAGCAATATTACACAAAGAAATCAAGATGAAATGAAAGTTTGAAAAGGTGGAGAAGGGGCTTGTTGAGGGAGCAACTTCTCCTAAAGGTGGGGTCTGAGATATTAGAAAAACTGCTTAAGCAGGCTACATTTGGAAAAGACACAATTCCAAAGTACCAACCCCTTTCTTCAGAAGCCTCTTAGATTGCCAACTGAGTAAACACATACAAGGAATTATTTGTCAGTAGTTGTCTCTCTAGTAAATTACAAATACAAGATATAATAAAAAATTCAAGAAAAGTAAAATAGGAAAAAAGAAACTCTATATACCTATAAACCCCACATACAAAAGGCACAGTATCAACTTCCAGGGTTCTGGGTCCAGTCCCAGACAATGGGACAACGGCACTGCACCAGGGTACTGCTAGCTCAGTGCCGCTATACTCATTTTCAAATTTTTTCTATTTCCCCTGATAATTTTGCTAAAATCAACTGAAATCTATTGGGTTTGCATGGACATGCTCCATTTTCCAGCGCCATGTTGTTTTTCCTTTGAAATCTCACAGAGTTGGGTCTATCGTGAGGTTTTAGCGTGAGACCATCTTCCTGTGTGAGACCCCTGCCGCCGCTGCCGCCGCCAGGATAGTATACATTTCTGAGGAGAACCTTGAACTTCTGTACAGTTTAGTGCAATTGGATTTAACTGGACAATTTGCACCTACGTTGACATAAATATGACGGTTTCTGTACGCAACAAATGCAAAAGTAACTGTTGGCAGCAACAGAATACAACAAAGATGGTTTATTGCACAAAGAAATAACCAAGATGTAAATATAAAACCATAAAGAATGAGAAGTGACGGCAGAAGATGCTGGAAACTGCACTGAAGGTTGAGGGAATCCATATCAGTCTGTTTGACAGCGAGGTCACAATGAGTCTTGGGTTGTTTATCCAAACTGCCAAGGAAAGAGCTGGTACAGGTACATGTCTCAGGTCCTTAAACACTTCATCAATTTGCTTCAGTTTTGTGCGTTTACTGATACCAACGAACAATCCTGCAAACATTTTCTAGACTAAGCAGAGTCTGACATTCTAATGGAAAAGTTCATGCATTAGTGTCACCAGAAGGAATTTACAGAACACGGTGGGAGACAAAAATGGAAGAAAAAATCAGCAGGATTATTGAAAACTGTGGAAATACTATTGATGTCAAAACCCCATAAACACTGGGTTTCATTGTCCTTACAGCAATGACACTTGGGAATAATATTTCAAAGAAAAAAAAAAAGACTTCACACCCAATCGTACTAGTAGTTCCACAGTATAACCTTATTTCAATCATTGCAAACAGAATACAGATATAAAATGAATCTTCTGATCAGTGTCTCAATTCTGTTTAAAATAATCTGAGCTAACCCTTTAATGTGCGACCCCACTGTGCCAAAACACTAGAAATAATTGGACAATGACATGGGAAATAATTGTTAAAGACTAAAGACAGATACTTGCCTGACAGGATCTCAGTGTTTAAAAGAATATCCAACTGAGATCAACAGAAAATGACAGCCTCGTGTACCCTCTAGCGCATGGAAACAGAGCAAATATGTCCACCCCAGCCATTTGTGACCACAACAGTACAACAAACAAACAGTAAAATGAGTAAAAAAAATTCTAACATCATATTCATTACATCTAACTGACATGTTCAAAACCTCAAACAACAGCAATAAACTCCCAAGGAGCTAAGCAGATGGACATATGTGTTCACTTTGTGTGAATAGAAGTAGATGCCAAAACCATCTCTGTAACACACAGTTTTTACTGCAAACATGCTTGCCACTTTGATTGCTTGGTGGCAGGTATATACTTGCATTTCGTGTTATTACTTCTCAAAAACACATTGTCAGTCATTTATATTGACCTAATTTAAGTCAAAAGCCTCAGGGATTCAACATTTGAAAGCTGATTATAAGTAGTAATGCTGGGTGTGGAGTCTGGATTTGCGTCCCATCACATCCCCTCTGGACTCCACCAACTTTTCCAAACAGCTGCATTAGTTCATATGACTAAAGCAAGATAAAGGTCTCTTATAATACTAGGCACCATGGGACATAATCATCTGATTCTGCTGACCCATATTTTTGTGTTGTTGTATTGTTTTGTCGCCACAGTGAAAAGCAGGGGCGGGGAGGATTTGTTTCCGGGTGTTCGTTTATTTGCATCCACATATGACACCCTAGACTCTGGCTGTTAAAGGGGGAATTCACATCATTGCACAACTGTAGGTGAACTTCAGATGAGATTATCGTCGGCCTAAAGCAGAGGTGGACCGGATGGTTTATAGATGATGACATGTTCACTTTTACCATGTGTTTCCTTTGTTGTGAAGGTGTCGTCCTGATAATAGGGATTCACTAAACTGAAACCACCACATTAAAAGGACTTCACCTTTCAAGTGACTAAATAATAGCTACAAAGTTAGGTACAAAAGGTGACCACATCTTAAAATGCCAATTACTATTATGTGTCAGCAGCAGCTTTGGCAGTCATCACTTGAGTATGTGAGTTTTTAAGGTGAGCTCCACATACAGTAGATGTGTCTGAAAATGTAATTAACATCAGTCAGTAAACCTTGCAAATTATTTAAAGGCATGATGTTATGTGTGAAACAGAGCAAAAGACACAAACAGGAGGCATATACATGGACATTTAGAAGGATCTTGGCTTGATACCAGAAGAGCGTGGCCTAAAATCACTTTCCTAAAGACGATATTTGCAGCTGTTCTGCATTTGGAAACCACTACGGCCTATATCCAAGGTTAACACGCACTGACGTACGCTCTGGCAGAAGTAGTACAAGAACGGCACCTCACAACTTGGAAAAATATGGTGTGATAAGTTGTTTTCACCCTTTCTTTAAATGCAGACCAGCATGGTGGAGCTGGGGTGTATGGGTAACCAACTCACGCCAGACATTAGATCTGATGCTTGCGCTGTGGCGTAGTGTAACCGCCAAGAAATATGAAGCCCTCAGGTCCAGGTGTGCCTTTTGATGCATTGTTCCCTCAGTGATTTCAAAGATGGCAAAGCCCCCATAAACACAGCTAAACAAATTCAAGTGCAGTTTCACGAACACCGGGGTGAATTCCAACACCTTCACGGTCAACTCTTCTCATACACGTGGCTCAATACTTATATTACACCGTTCCTTAGAGAATTGAAACTGTTAAAGTGGCTCGGGTCGAGGTAATCGATATCAGAGGGGGGTTTTGTTCACATCCTGTAGTTTCTTCATCTGGACTGACAGACTGAAAGGAACAAATAAGCGCCATTAAA
The DNA here is from genome assembly GCA_030068375.1 of Ostorhinchus rueppellii. Taxonomy (NCBI): domain Eukaryota; kingdom Metazoa; phylum Chordata; class Actinopteri; order Kurtiformes; family Apogonidae; genus Ostorhinchus; species Ostorhinchus rueppellii. The sequence continues at coordinate 4,835 of JAQQZY010135377.1, read as the reverse complement.
ATCAAGGTCCTAGTGACGACTACCATAAAGTTGCCATATGTAGATATTATTCACAAGTAAAGACGGGTCTTAACTGCTTTTCCCTGCTCTGTCATTTCACAGAGCTTCACTGAGCATGAACCAAATTCCTCTAACATCCTGCAAAAACATCAACCTGATTTTCCCTCATGCCACAAGTTAATGGGTGGTGAAATATTGTAGCATAGCGTAGCAAAGCACAAAGTCATCCAGGCACAGAGAAAACCCACTGGTTCACAGCACAAACAGTAGTAGAAGCAGCGTTTAGCCACACCTTGACAGAAGCACAGACGGACATTATGTTACATAATACTGAGAAAATCACCAAGAAACCCAGTCTCGTCTTCGGTTTTTCAATAATATCAATAAGTGCACTGTGAGTTGCTTTTATCTCAGGCTTGTAAACGTTTTCTGTATGAACCCCTTGCTGCTTTCAAAAAAAAAAAAACAGAAAGAAACTTCTGTCTTACTATGTATAATGTAATTTCTGTCTGGATCATATATTTTGGAAATGTTGCTGTTTGGGTATGTGTGGATACGTGTACTTATGTGTGATTGTGTGGTGTGTGTCGATAACTACACATAAGTAGGTGTTGATGAATATCAAGGTCTGTCACTGGGGGTGGGGGTTGTGAGGGATTAGAGGTGGATGTCGGTGGTGGTTTGGGTCCCCTATCGATAAGCAATACTGCTTCCTTGGGGTTCCCTTTCATGCACATCTGTTATAAACTGCACTTGTATAATATGTTGTCTCTCTTTGTGCATGAATAAATACATCTGAATCTGAACCCATAGAGACCCAGTGTGACTTTTGTGTCAGTTCCCAAATTACGTTTTCTCTTTATTTACACTGGAAACAATCAAATTCTCACCAAGTAAATTTTTCTCATTTCTAGTCATCTCATCACACTTAAAATAAGACATAATCACCTCAAGAGTGACTTTTCAGTGGGATATAAGAACTTATTTTTAGACAATAGATCTGGAAAATCTCATTTGAATTGAACAAAACAATCTTGAATCAAGCAAAAAAAAATCTGCCAATGGAACAAGTGAAAATGATCTTGGTCAGATTTCTTGAAATAAGATTTTCAAGCCCAATTTTCTAAAAAAAAAAAAAAAGTTCTTACATCTCACTGACAAGTTACTCTTTAGGTGATTATGTCTTATTTAGATACTTTGACTAGAAATGAGAAAAATACACTTGGTAAGATGTAGATTTTTGCAGCGTAACCTTCACTATATGATCCTATTTTCACCTCCGCCAAGGAAGTTATGTTTTCATCGGCGTTGGTTTGTCTGTCTGTCTGTTAGCAAGATAACTCAAAAAGTTATGGATGGATTTTCATGAAATTTTCACAGATTGTCAGAAATGGGGTATCCTACAGATGATTACATTTTGGTGGTGATCCATACATTCAGCGCCATCTAGTGGATGAAAGTACAAACACTACCTTGGCGGAGGTCTGTGCTCTCCAACTGCTTCTCTAGTATTATTATTATATTATCATCTGCATGTTGCATTTTTTCAATAAAGATCCTCTATTTTTTATTATCTTATATTTAATTCACTGATCATGTGCATGTTCATCACAGCTCAGATTAAAGTTGAAGGTTGTTATTTAAAAAACAGAGAAGAGAAGAAAAAGTGAACTGAACTGAACATAAACCAAGTTCTTCATCCACTGTCATTGATCCAACATGGGTTTTATTGGTCAATTAATGTTGTAGAAGATGATGGTGTTTCCATGTTCACTTCAGAACTTCTGAACGTCCAAATGGGTCATATCTGATGACTATGAAAATATGACAAACTGCATTTTACACCAATTATTTACATGTATTGATAGGATTAGTGGATCAATAGGAATCAATATAGTTTAGATCAGTAGATAATTTGGTCTCCGGTGGATGTTTGAGTCTTTATGGGTTAACCCCTTGATGCCTATTGATGTAAATTCGCATCAAACCCCCCCGATCCAAAATGCAACCAAAATACTATCTACTTGAACGAAAAAAAACGCCAGTCAATTTTTTTATTTTCCACAATTGGAAACCGATTCAGGCATTAAGGGGTTAAACCAAGCTTTCCCAAAACTTAACAGATCAGTGCCTGTGCATAAAAACACTAATAATACTGTCATCACAACCACATGTTGATAAATGAGTTGGTCATTGAGTTGGATGAAAACACAAACAAAGCATGTGAACCATTTCCATTTCCATTCATCATAATCAGATTTAGTTATTCTGTGGGGGTGGCGTTACGTTAGACACAATATTTGCAATTGAAATTTGCTAATTTGTAACAAAAAAAAAGAGATACATTTCCATGAAGTCAGATTCTTAGACGCACCACATACAACAGCATGAATTATTTACCCATTATTGCATGATTTTATTCCATTCCTATGAAGTTCTGTTATTTTAAAGACATTGCACACCTTTCCATGGACTATTGATGGATGATTTACTCACTAAACATAGACCATGTTTCTAAACTAACCAGCTGGTGAGTGTTGGAGCAGCTGGTTAATGCTGAATGTAAGCGAGAGAAAAGTGAGACCTGTCTACACCTATCAAATATGTGGGTTAGATCAAAAAATAAATTAGCACCGTTGCAAATGCTCCTGATGAGTCACCAGCTGCACAGTTAACAGTGGAGGGTTACACTAAATATAAACAGAAGCACATGTAAGACCATGACCAAAAATACACTGGGTTTCATGAGACATATGTGGGTGAAGTCTCAAAACAACACTTTCCCTCCTGATGCTCAGCTGCTCCGTAAAAGGACAATGACAAAGCTGCTCAGTTAATATTCAGGTCAGTCTTTCATTCCCACCCTTTATCTTGCTTTGAATATCTACTGTTATCACCACAGCTGATGTGGTATTTTAGTTATGAAAGCAGGTCAAGTGACACACAGTGCTTGGTCTGGTGATACTAATAATGTCACGTGTAATAGTCTGCATCTAACATTTCATATAACAGGAAACTTTACTGTATGATAGAGCGATGGTGCAGTCTTTTTTTTTTAAATAAACAGATCGTTTTTCTTTGGGGGGAAATTAACTATGTAGCTAAACTGATGGAATGTTAGTTAAGAATTTTTAATCATTTTTGACAATTTAAACTGTTTACGGAGAAAGAATAGTATTTAATATTTGTCACAATGTACAGATCACTGAAGTATCCTTGTTTCTTCAATCAGTTCAGGGTTCTTCAAAACTTGGTGCCATATTGAAATCCGGGCAGAATTTTTCACTACTTATGTTTCATACATTTTACTGCATGTAGTTTTATGAATTCTTGAATTTTTTTTCCAGTTCTTCCTGGACAAAGAGCTTTTATTCTCATGGGACCTACTGGTTAAATGACATTTACATAAGCATAAAGAACAGGTTTGAGCTGAGTGACTGTAAATCAAGGATGTATCAACAATGGAGAGAAATGCACATCTAATCATAATGCAATTATATTGTCCTGTGCATTTAAATTTGATACCTCTATTTTGGGTCTAGTAATAATAATGATAATAATAATCTAATTATCCATCCATCCATCCATCCATCCATCCATCCATCCATCCATCCATCCATCCATCCATCCATCCATCCATCCTCTGAACCCGTTTCATCCTCACAAGGGTCACATGGAGCCTATCCCAGCTACTTAAGGACGAAGGCGGAGTACACCCTGGACAAGTCAGCACTTCATCTCAGGGCTGACATATAGATTCTCACACTCTCACTGACACATTGACACCTATGGGCAATTCAGATTAACTGATTAACCTATCAGTGCATGTCTTTAGATGGTGAGAGGAAGCTGGAGAGAACCCACGCAGACACGGGGAGAACATGCAAACTCCACACAGAAAGGTCCCACCAGTGACAGGTGTTGGAATTGAACTTCTTGCTGTGAGGCACAAATGCTATCCACTGCACCACTGTGTCGCCTGGTCTAATAATCCCTCTTTATTCTTTTGATTTATAACTAGTTCTTGTATAAAACCACCCTTGACCAACTCTACAACTACTTCTGCATACAGCTGACAGTTTTTTGTGCCACTTTAGTGGTTTCTTACATTCAGGAGATCCCCATCAACCTCTGGTTATTGTTCACAGATCAGTGTTCTATCTTTTTTCTCCATTCTTGGTCCATTCTTTATGGTTTTCTTCACACTTTCTATCCAACCTGTAGAATGACCCATTAACTGATGAAGTCCTTCATATTTTCAGGTCAAACGAAAGCGCAAAATTGTCATTCTTTCCTTTCATTATCTGTGCATTATCACTTTCCAAGTTCCCCAACTATGTGAAAGAATAACCTCCAGGTTAAAACTACATCCTGAATACGTCAAGTTTTGAAACATATTTTAACTTTTTTAGCTTTTTATTTTATTTTTATTTTTTTGAGAGATTTAGTAATTTTAATATTACCAGATGTGTACATCTTCCACCAAAAGATCATACGTAGACACTATTGCAGCGTTTGATAATACAGAACAAGAACCAGCCCAACGGCCCAGATACCCCTATTCCTGAATGATAGTGGAGGGTCTGACTACACCAGTGATACAGTGCTAACAATGCATGGAGGAAAACCCAGAAATATGTTTACACCTGGGAACCAAACTCTTCCACTCCAATTAATTCAGTCAAAATGTTCAAAGTGGATTAAAATTAGATGTACAAGCTGGTGATGTCTGTTCTTTTTTTTTTAATATATATATATGGGCGACACGGTGGTGCAGTGGTTAGCACACGTGCCTCACAGCGAGAAGGACCGGGGTTCGATTCCCGGGCGATCCT
>JAQQZY010135353.1:0-21086 GCA_030068375.1 Ostorhinchus rueppellii | reverse complement strand
AGATAGATAGATAGATAGATAGATAGATAGATAGATAGATAGATAGATAGATAGATAGATAGATAGATAGAGCGAGCGAAATTAAATTCAAATAACACACCAAAAGAGAAATTCAAACAAAGTGTGTGGGACTTGGCAAACCTGTGGCAGATCGAACAGTCAAACCAAATTTTGCTGTTCTGTAAGTTTTAACAATAGTTTTTTGGAATATAGTCATGGAGGAACGGCTGTACACAATTCCATCTATTGAATGTAATGACATATTTTTAGTGGAGGAAGTAAAACAATTTTGAAATCATTAAAACACTAATTAAATCAATATGTTTTTCAGTGGTTGATTTCTTTAGTAAGAAGCTATAGAATAAGGGGGATAATGTACAGTGAGCCATCAGGGTCCAGCTTATTATACATTATGCATTACACACTTAATTAGCATTACAGTCACACAAAGAAATAATCATACAATGTGCATTTTTACACCTATACTAAAACAAATATTTCATAAAAGAAAGCATAGTTAAACACAGTACTACTGGTAAAGGGGTTTAGTTCCAACCTGATGCCAGTAAGTCATTAATAACGACCAGGAATCGCTCATCAGGTATCTGTACATCAGTCAGGAGCAAAACCACACGCTGGTTCTTCAGTCCAGTCTTCAGGAATAAGCCTGCCAGATCCATCTGAGCCAAACCACATACAACATGAGCAGATATCCATAATGTCTACCCTGAGTTTCATATTCTTCAATAATCACCATGAGTGGACAATCCTGATACAACCTTGATAGTGAAGAGACTGAACATTTCTATTGACAAAAGCCTCTTTTATCAATGACATATTGAAATATTTACCACTGGCCTTTAATTGCATCTGACAATTACTTTAGGCATGAGTGGAAAAGCTGAGGAAAACTGAACTGCATCAATATCCTGTATCCAGCCAGAGGAAATATTGATCTTGTTTTTTTCAGTAGCAATAACTTCAGATCATTGGCTGTAACCTCCTCATGATGTTACTATTTATTTAATATTAATGTACTTACCTTGAGATCCTGGATGCTATAACCTTTACTCAGAGCGATTTGGAAAACTTCCACAGAGGATATAAAAGCAGCGAGACGGGTCAGGCTCTGTTTACCACTACCCCCGACACCAACCAGTAAGCCGTGACCCCTTGGAGACGCCAGGATACGACTGATGCGACATCTGAAAACAGCATAACCTTAGTTAGACTACCAAATACCATTATCTTTCAGAGTGCCATATTCAAATGACTCATATGGCAATGTCTCAATGTTGAGCCTGTGCCAAGTTCATTCATTCATTCATTTTCTATACCCGCTTTATCCTCACTAGGGTCCTGTGCCAAGTTGCCATCTTTATTTTATATATTTACATACTAATACATTTTTATTCTGTATGTATGTATGTTCTTTCTGCTCATATGCTTTCTGTAGATCACCTGTTTGATGTTGTCATTTTAATTTTGGTGCAAAACATTTGAAACTGAAAAAAAAGCTCTCCGGGTGTATTTACTACTATCATAATCATTATTATCAGATGCAAATGAACAACTTACACATGTTGCATGGCATCTTCAAAGAGCACAAGATTCATGGCTGCATTAAGCTCATTGTAACTCTCCAGTGCATCTGTGAGGACGGTCCTGAGCACAGACCAGTCTGTGACAGGACTGTAAGAGGCATCCTCACCCCGTTGGGCAAAATGGCAATAAAGGAGGGGCTGCTTTGTCACCTTTTTGTCCTCCAGTCCCTGGAAAGGATATGCATAATAAATCACTTCAGGTCAATGTCACTGAGCAACAGATATTTAGAATATTTACACAGTTAACCACAATCAGTATTGCACCTCATAGCATTCATGCACTGTCTCCATCTGGAGCTTCTGGAAGAGCTGCAGGTCCTTGACATCTACGAGTCTGTCAGAGTACACTCTGCAGGATTCATGGAGCCACAGCAGTGCCAGGTCAGTGCTGTCTTTCACACTCTCAGGCCCAGCAAAGAGAACGCCCTGAATCACACCCAGACTCATATAAAAATTTCAGTTATCAAACATATAAGTCCATAAACCAGCTTACTATCAGTGCTACCTGAAAGACGTTAGACAAGTCTCGTAGATTAAATGTGTAGTGAAATTTGATGGCTGTGGGCAGAAAGCTGTGAACCATCTTTTGATGAAGAGTTATGGCAGCCTGGACCACAGCTGTAGCACTCCTCTGAACCACTGGACTAAAGAGCTGCTGTTTCAGGTGGCCACGTAGAATCTGACTGAAGATTGATGTTTGAGCCTCAGATGAAGGAAAGTTCACTGCAAACACTGAAAAATGTCTCTGCAGGGAGCAAAGGCACAATAATGTATTGTATAACTTTATTATGAAAAAAAAAAAAAAGTACAAATTCTGATTGAGACTGACATTCCTTTTTAACCTTAACATGTTCATGAATCCATCCTTGACAGATGTAACTGGTTTAAAACTGTGGAATATATGTTATTAAAATAAATAACTTGAATACATGCATACTGTGACTGCTACAACTATGGTGAAACCTATGATTTATTTATGGCAGAAACATTATGGTAGTGCTGTGACATTCAAACAGATGTACCATTCCTGCACTAATTCTATCCTCTGCAAATAAGAATGTCAGAAACCTTTCTGCATGAACATTTGCTGTAGGCTAACAGCAAGAGCACTCATTTTCACTTGCTGTGTCATATAAAATACTGGCTGAGTTCTCTCAAATGTAAATAATGTTAAATTGCTCTTTTGTTTGTCATACTGCTTTCAGCGGGAAATATACCTGTAGTCTTGGGTTAATATTGAAGCTCCCAGCTGTTGGATTCATACAGGCAACATACTGAGTGTTGTGTATTTCTTTTAGAGTCAATTTCTGTCTGTCATACCTAAGTAAATGAAAAAACATTTGGTTTAATAAAAAACACAAAGACATTTTAATAATGTGACATAAAACCTAAAACATACAGCACAAGTAAAAAACTTGAACTAAGATTGTATCGTGTTCTCACCAGTGACCATAGTCCAGATGCTGTCGGATGAGTGTGTGAGGTTGTACTGTCCCATAACAGTCAACAGCTGGCATGTTCATATCATCTATAAAGTAGATGAGCCTTTTGTTGCCTATAGGGGAGTAGCTTTTGCCTGTCCTTTTCTCCAGTGGCTCCTCTAGGATCGCTACAAAATAATGCAAAGTCACTTGCCAGAATTCATCAACAACCTGTCAACTACACGTAATAAAAGGATAAAATGAAGCACACCTTGTTATAAACATTTTCCAATATGTGGATATAAGTGGTGATTAAAATAGCAGCTGATATTTAGGTTTACTCCCCCAGCCCTCTCTAAACTTGAACAGTACCAGCAGATGGTGCTGCAGTTTACCTCATGCACTACACTGTGTCAGAAAAAAAACACTCACTCTGGAGCATGAGGGAGGTAGTGTAGTAGTTGAAGGGTACTTTTGTAGTCATATAACTCTCTGGCAGACAGTCTAACTTGTTCCTGACAAGTGCAGACTTTCCAACTCCAGCATTCCCCACAAGCATGACTGGCTGTCTCCTTTCCAGCAACAAGTCCATGAAGTATCGAAGACGCACAGTCTCTGCTGTGTGTACCAGAACAGCCTGCAATCATAGAAACAGCAGGAAGACAGGGAACAGAAACATACATGGTTATTATGGCTTTCTTTGAGTGTGATTTATTGACAGACATGTGTTCAGTGAATTGCATGTGATTTATAATTTCTTGTATTTCCCCAGTACACCACAACTATTCTGTCATAATAGCATCATTTGCTCAGAACAAAACCCCACTAATTATGGCTCAGCAAGAGGCTTTGGAGCATTCACAGCTGTATGCAGGAGCATAAAGAAAGACAATAGTGTGTGGGTGATAGCTCAAGCCTTGTTGCTCATGCCTTCACCCCCACACAGTCTAGTATGGGGTGTAGTAGATGGTAATCAGACACAGTGGTAAGCCTATCATCCATTCAAGCACCCCTGCCATAACCTCATGATGTGACTTTACCCTCTCTTATTATGTTCAGTGAAGCATACATACATTTTTAATACGACAGTATTGTTCATTTTTGGTTATTTTTCTTTAAGGTTTCTTCTTGTGATTGCATACTGTATCTGATGATTTGATGAACCTCTTTCAAAACTTTCAGCCTCTGGAGTTATAGAACATGATGGGTCCTATTAGATTACATACCTGTAAAGGTGTGCTAGTGTCCATTTCAAATACAGGTACAGTGTCAGTCCAGGGCAGGAACCGTCGAGTTTGAGAGTCAAGGTAGTAGTCGAACACTGTTCCTTGTGCTGGTAGCTTCACTGTCTTCATTTCCTTTATCCACCACTGACTGAACTCCAACCGGTAATCACGGAGCTAAACAAATCACCAGTGATAAAAAAAATAAAATCATGCATTAGCTCACATCATTTCAACAAACTCACCATTTGTCCAATGACTGACGATTAAGTTTCTTTTATTCTTGCTCTCATCTTCTCTGCCGCAAACTCTGATGCTCTTCACACTCCATTCATACATTGGGACAGAGACAAAAAAGAAGTCGAATGATACACAGGTAAAGAATTAATATCAGAAGCATAAGCTGCTTAACAAACACTTAGTTTGCGACATTTACGCCCCAATTTTTATATTTTTAATTGGAAATACTTATAAGGAAGAAACCATAAACTTACCTTTAGCAAGACACATACTGATGCACTCATATTGTCTTTACAGTTCAACTATAAACATTACATATTCAGACTATATTCCATTACTTTAACTTAGACCAAAGTAGTACCTGATCTTGATGCAAAGCCCCACCAAAAGCCCAAATGCAGGCAAATGTGAAATACGTCTCATACACTTCACGAGGAGAGTCAGAGGGAATATTTTCAGGTGTTACAAAGCAGTCAAGCAAACTGCAGAGTGTCTAAACAAAAGGAAAAGTATTATTTTAGTGTGTTTCTAACAGTAGACATTAAAAAAAAGACAAAATGATGAAAGTGTGTGCTTTACCTGCACTATAGAGTTCTCTGCTATAGGAGTGATGGTCTTAAAGGTATTTCTCATCTGTTCTAGACAACGGGGAACATATTTTTCAAACAGTATTGTCAGGTGAGCCCTTTCTGTCTGACGTTCTCGTTGGTCAATCCAACTGGCAACATACCTGAGAAATAATCAAAGGAATTATTTAGTGTTGTTGAGCTCAATATATTTACACATGTCAAATCCTTTACAATGTTGTGTTATTGTGGGAATAAAGACTGATAAAACAGGGTTCTGTTTGACTCACGGGTTCCAGCCCAGATCTTGCTGGTTGACATAGAGGATTCCTGCTCTGGAAACAGTCGCAGGAGTAGCTGTCTGCAGGTGACTGATTTCAAACACTAGTCTCATGGATGAGGTGAGCGGCACACGTTCATTACTTGCCAGAGTAAGAACCTGAATCATGTTACGCAACAAATATGAGTTTTTGATACTTAAATATTTGAATTGTCAACATAATAGACACAAAATAATAAATGAAACAGTTTCAAATCTCATGAGGGTTGACAGATTTGCATAAGAATATTTGAAAGGTACCGGATCACAGTGAAATGATTCATCACTCTGAAAAAGACCACCAAGTACTCACATAGCAAGAAGTGATTACTAAAGGAGGGGGAAAGAAACATCTTTTTCTATCTAAGCCACCTTAGTTGCAATGTGTTGTACAATAGTGTATGAGTGAACAGGAGGGAGGTACCTTGTTGTCATCCATCACTGTGTTGAGGGATTCAATCCACATCGGATCAATGTCTCCATCCAACACAATCCACTTAGGTCCTAGGTGGGAGATGTTTGCCTGCTCTCGCATCAGTGATGAAAGCAAACCTGAAAGCAGTAATGAAAACTCACAGTAAGATTGCAATACTTACACGTCATTTATAAGTTAGCGTTTTAATCACATCCACTACAGTTGTTACTTGTGCTCTTAAATGTGCTATTTTCATTCAAAGCAGATCCATTTACCATCTTTCCACTCCCGAGTTGAAGGATGGATGTAGCCGAATAATTCATCTCTGTCTACTGCCTTTGGATTGAGGTCACTCCAGACAGGCTTCTTCTTTAAGTTTACGTAGGTTTTATGGAGAACCCTCAATATCTGTTAAAAATACAAACTTCCAGCGTCATATCACGTGTGTTACAAATCTATTATTTACTGTCATGATGGTCACAGTAAAAAACTGAAAAATCCAACCTGGCTTTTACCAGTCCCAGCATTTCCAATTACAAAGACAGAATGACGTATTGCCATGAGTTCCTCCAACTGCACCACCTGTAAAATAAAGTAATTTAGGAAGTCCATCTTCTTAGATTATTTATTTATAAATATTTAACACTATCACAAACAAACCTTAAGGATAAAAGTTTCTTCAGGCTGAAGTCGGAGCTCCAGTGTGGTCTTTCGGATGGCTTTTTCAAATTCATAGTCTCTCTCTCTTTCTACCTCCAGGCCAGGGAAAAGGTCTCCAAGTAGTCCCAAGAAGATATTTACATCCTCAGTCACAATTTTGGGCATGTTAAAGTCCCTCAGAGCACGCATCAGCACCTGGGAGGTAATGTGCATGAAGAAACTATTAGCTATTTAAAAAAAAAAAACAAAGCTTAGTTCTCCTGTGGCACTGACACGGCATACACAAAAAAACAAAACAAAAAAAAACACCTGGTCCTCTGGTCTCATCTTATCTCTTCTTTTTAGAGCTCCTGCAACAACCAGAACAGACTTGACAGCCCTCAAACCCCAGTCATAGTGGTCCTAAAAGCCAAATGAGGATAGACAATAAAGATTATGTCCACTATAAATCCTTCAAACGATGCAAAGAGTTTATCTTTACTGAATGATTTGATGCATTCCAGTGGTTTGGAAATATATCTGGAAAAACATTATTGAGTATATCTAAAATAACAAATAAAGAATAACATAAATATAACAGAGCTACTTAGTTTTGTGTCATACCTGTTTAGAGAGCAGCTCTTTGCAGAGGGTGTACAGTGTGATGAACTTCCTGGCTAAAAGCTTTGCACTGCGAAAGCCTTCTGCCACCAACATTATCTCACAAATGAGCTCAGTGTCAGGCACCACCATTGCACAGGGCCTGGACACACAAACAAATCAGGCAGAAACTGACCTTCATGCTCTGTAAAAACAAACAATAAAGACAGGTACAATATTATACCTACCTGAAAAGAGCCTTAAGGTTCTGAGGCAGTTCTGTTCTGCCAGCATAGCCAGGATTCATAGTGATAAAAATCCCCACTGAGGGCTTTAAGACAATCTCCTTATCCAAGAACAGGAACCTGCCAAGTGTCACAGAGAGGTTACCCATTTTCAAACATGCACTTTTACTGTGTAAAAGCTTTACATATTCAGCTATACATGTGTACCTTTTCTTTTTAGAGCGTATGGCATCCTGTATGGTTTTGACCTGCACTGCCACAACTGACAAAACATCCACAGAAATACGATTGAACTCATCAAAGCAGCCCCATGCTCCCGTCTGGGCCAGACCCTTGTAGATGTTTCCAATTGACTGAACATGAACAAAAATTACACTTCGCTGGACAACATCAAGATCATTAAATGAGCAAACAATATACAAGGGGAAAAGAGGAAATCGTGGACATTTCACACCTTGTAGTCCATCTGTTCAGAGCAGTTGAAGATGAATACCATGACACCCATTGCTCGGCCAAGATCCTTTGTGGTCTCCGTCTTCCCTGTTCCAGCAGGACCTGCTGGGGCTCCACTCATAGTCAGGTGAAGTGACTGAGTTAAGGTGATATAGCACCTAAAATGACAGCAACAGCATAAAGAAAAAAATATGCTCTTTACTGATGCTGAATACAGGTTTTGAAAAGCTGCAGAGTGAATGCTGACAAGCCGAAACATCAAGTTACCGGTCTGTAAGTGGAGTAACAACCAGACGTGGTGTATTCCCAAGATATTCATAAGAATAAATGAACTGAGCGTCACAGATATTAACAAAGCAGTGACGCATTTGCTCATTCCAGGAATGTCGGAGTTGGGAAAGCCACTGGAATGTCTGTGACGTAGTAACCTGTGAATAGAGATGGCCAATGTTAAAACACCCCAAAAGGACAAAAATGTACAGAAGCTCAAGTTCAAGTAAAAACACCAGTATGATAATTATAGATAAATATATATCTATGTATTGTTTCGATATGGAGAAGGTAAATGAAAGCTCCGCTACTAAACTGTCGTCGCTTTCAGTAAATTAAAATGTAACAGTTATATACATAGTCTATATCCGTACAAATCATAACAAAATAAGATGTTAAATGGGTAGTGATGAAAAAAACGGGGAGGGGGGGGGGGGGGGGGGTCACATTCATATGTGATATTATTCTGTTCATTGTCATATTCCTGCTTGTGTTGTTTACACTACATACTGTGCATTACGGTCATATTTCACAACACAATATACTTTAATCTTAATTAACGCTGAAGTTTAGATGTAAACATCACATCCCAAAAAGTAGCAAAGCAATCAGATAGTAAATAGGTTGCCCTTCAAGCCATCAAAGATTTATCTCAAAAGGTAATGCTTCAGACTGCAATACAAAACACTGGATTTCAATTCCTGGTCAAAGCAGTAATGTTTTTCCTGCAGATTCCCAAACAGGGGGTTCCACCAAGGGTTCCAGAAGGTAAATTTAGCATTATCACTGGGCATTATTCAGCTATGTGAACCTTTTGGGCAATGAGAGTGGAAACAACATCTCGAGCATGGACATCAATGGTGCAAACAGTCATGATCTTCTGTCTGTTGCCTGGGCTCAGTTCTCCCAGTAGCATACTGATCAATGAGTTGAGCTGGGAAATCTGTAAGATGGAAAAAAAAAACAAAGATTCAATGTAACAAAGGGGAAAATTAATATGTGAAGCAGTTAGTAGGCCAATTTCATTTCAAATTACAAATCAAGCATTGGGCAAAGATGATCAGAAATAATCTTATGCTTTCATTTTGTTTAAAGCATCACTGTGTTTGTTACATTTGCCACTGGTCCTGTACACAGCGATCCAATCATTGCAGTACAGTGGAATGAAGGGAGAGAAAGATTATTCAAACAGCAGCCAAGGACATGCTAACCTTAAACAGTGCTGATGAAACTGACAGCAGTAATAATACAAGTGTGAGTGTAGCCCATAACCTGGCAACACAAATCTACTTCAGGTCACGGATACATCACCTAATTATAAAGTCAAAACAGATTGAGATCAGATTGATCCTAAATATAATGTACATAAAACATAAATTTGAGGCAGTAACTTTTCTGTCTAAAGGGAAGATGCTTTTCTTTTGTGCTGTGATTTCTACAATACAAGATTAAATAAGATATTAGTCAAAATATGAACATGTTTAGGTGTTAACACATCTGAACAAGTACCTGTTTCTTGTTGTAGTCTCTCAGAGATGACTCAAATCCTTCTTCTAGCCTTTTAAACACAAGTTCCATGTCATTGCTCCACCAGATCTGAGACCCAGTGAGAGCCACTTGAGCAGGGAAATCCAGAATCCACTGCTCCCTGGGCCTGTCGTCATACACGGTTACAGCTTCACTCAGATGAGCCCTGATACTGTCCTTCATGGACTCCTCCAGAGAAGTAAGCCATGCTTCGACCTGATACAAAGTGGTCTATGTGTCAGTAAAATTATCTCCTTAAATGTAAAATCTTATTACTTTGAAAACAAAATGTATCATCGTACCGGCCCACAACAGCAACATTCAGCCTGGAAAGGGACATACTCCTTCTCTTTGCTGTACATGCCCACTGCCAGTTTAGGATTATCCAAGTGCTCACTTGTGGCAAACTCCAGATCCGACATGTTGTCAAATATTTTTGAAAGGTGGATAGTGACCTGTAAACCAAACTGAGTCAGTATACGTAAAAGCAGCCGAACTGTGTTCATATGAAATAGTAAAGAAAACTGAAGATCGATGTACCTCTCTGGGACGACTCCCTTTAGAGAGAATGTCCAGCAGGTCAGCAGTTGAAATAAAGTAGAAACGTGGGAACAAAAGTCTCTTTGCTTCCAAATATTCACCAAGTGCTTTTTCACACAATGCCAACCTGGTTCAAATGATGATATGAAGATAAGGAACATAAATCTCAAACTATACACTGTGTAATTAAAATGTAAAAAAAAAAATAAAATAAAATAAAACATTAACCGTCTTTGTAGATCCTCTAACTTCTTGTAAAGGTCAGGTTTGTTCGTGGTCTTGATGACATTTTTAGTTTTAGTGCTGTCTAACATCAACTCCTGAAAAAAACAAAATGTCAAACTTAAATTTATAAATATTAGAATATGCATTTTTTGCAACTAATAATAGCTCAGCAACTGATGCTTGACCTGAAATTCTGCATCAATAACTTGGAATCTGTGTGCATCTGCGGGCAGCTGTTGGCAGATATCATCACAGCCTTTGAAGATGCTTTCTAAGTAGGCCCATGTTCTTTGCACCTCCATCCAAACCGTCAGCACAGAGTCAGCTACAGTTAGCTGCTTCTGTAATTCCACTACCTGGAGCAGGAAGTGATCTACATGCTTGCTCTGAAAGACACTCTGAAGCTGAACCTTGAGGAAAAGAACAAAATAGACATGAGCACCGTTTTCCAAAAAACAAGACTCAAACAAAACAGAACAGAAGAACAGAGAGAGAGTGTAGCATACCACAACATGTAGTTAAATTTCCAAGAAAATTTTTATTCTCATCAACCTTTCTAGCTGTGAAAAAATGGGGGAGGGAAGCAGTCTGTTTACACAAAGATGCAGGCACTAAAGTAGCAAGACTTCTAATTGGTGGCTGTAACCCCCCAATACATCTGGTGTACATGTAAAAGACCGCCATGGTGCAACAAAGCCCAGCAGCAATAAATCTGAGGACTCAATAGAGACCTCTCTACCCTCAGCTGTGCTGTTAGACAGTCAGACGGGGCGGCCCCTTTGTGCACTCTCATCTCTATTCAGCACTTAACTATGACTGCCTCAGACAACCAATCTACTCTAGTTTCTATGCTTTACAGCTATTATGCATTTTTCTACATAGGGTATAGGGTCACGTAAAAATTCTTTGCTTAGCTTAGTTACCTGATGATCCTCAAGAGTTTCAAGAAGTTCTTCATCACATTTAAGAAGACGCACCGAGGTTTGATGGTGATCTTCATATGAAAGCTCCATTGATGACCATGTCCGACTTATTTCTGTCACAACCTAAATTAAAATAGTAATACCTTTAAATTTAACATATCCTCAAAGTAGATCAGTTGCAGCTCTATACAAAATTGCGAGCAGTTAATTCAACAGGCTGTTCTTTAGTTCAATTCCATAATAGTAGAATACAATGTAAAATACACATTACACAAATACACATAAGATTGTGTACAGGTTTAGCAAACTGCCTAACATGCCATTTTTACAGGATTTATAATTTGTTATTATATTCATTGACTAACAATTAGAAGCGAGTAGTGACATTTGAGTTGTTGACTTGTGCCTTATGATCATTATCTATTAAAAACAGAACAAGAACCTTCTCTATGGCCATTTCTTTGATTGCTTTATCCACTATGGTGCGAACTTCATCTTCAAACAAATGGAGCTGCAGACCCAAGAGGTCTTCCAAGGTGGTGTTATCAGTCAAAGTGAAATCCATCTATTAGGAAAGGAATTATTGTTACGATGTAAAACCTCTGACTTCTGTGATATGAAAAGTGTGTGCTTGAGCAAGACCTTCACTGTGTTGTTTATGCACCTGTGTTATTCTAATTAGCTTCACCCAGTGGCGCTCACGTATTGCCAGGTTCTGTAACTGACTCACAGCCCGCAGTGACGTCAAGAGGTTCTTAACATAAAGGTCTAACCCAGAATACACATCCCACATGCGAGCCTCTTTGTCAAGCTTCCGTATGTCCTACACAAACAGAAGGTAGGTAAACATAATTAGTTACTAGGGGCATCTGTTACAAACAGCAATGGTGCATGACAGTAAGACAGCAGGAGAGATGTGCTGGTCTGATGGAGCACTGTTGGTGACCTCACCTTGGCAAACCTCCTCAATTCTGCATCCATCTGGTCCACGTTTATCTGCCTCCATTTGGTCATTGTCCAGTTTTCCACACTGCTCTGTATAGATAAAGATGCAGAGGGGTCAATGGGCGTAGGGTGTTCAGTGGGGACATTTCAAGGCTACAAGGGTGTTCAAAGAATCAGTGTCAACCTCACACAGAACTAAGTGGTCAAATTATTGCAGTGAAGTGATGAAGCCTTTGGGTTAAGAATAGTGGTATTTAAGCATTTGATAGAGACTAAAGTACTTACCTGTACAAATATTACAATATCCCACAGTTCTTTGAGGACCGTAATCTCTCGTCTGCAGAGCTTGATGTCTCTGTAGTCAGGGATGGTAACATCAAATAGATTTGTGGACTCCTGCAGCTCCGCAACCTCTTTTTCCATGTCTCGGATCTCCTTTTCAGACTATAAAGAAACACATAGCATTTGTAATGCAAAGCGTGCAACAATACAGTACAATAATCTTTAGAGTATGACAATATATTGGATAAATTCATACTTTTTCCAGACTGATGTAAGGATGCACCGCTTTGTAACTGAATGGTGCCGTTGCCCTAAAAATGTCCCTGAATTTTCTTTGTTTCAACTGAAATTTAGATATACAAGAGTCAGACAGTGGCACCTGGGCAGCAGTCCATTCAGTTTTATATGTATTGAAATTAAAAATAAAGAAGTGATTGGTCACCTCAAACGCCATGCATTGTTTTCGCAAAACCATCACTTCTGCATTCTGCAATGGTGCCACCTCATTCCTCACTTTTAAAGCCAGTTTCTTGGCCCCATTCCATTTCTCAGGGAGCTCCTAAGAAGACACCATTTTTAAGTATTGTCAGTAAAAGCACATATGTTCATATTATTTAAACCTGATATTTGCAAGTGGCAAAAGAAGGCATGCTATTCCTTACCTCCAGCTGAGAATAGACCTGGTCTGGTATGGTCACGCCATATCGTTCCAGGAGGATTACTGTATCTCTAAGAGGTTCAAACATTTTGTCTGTGGCTACTTGTCTGTCTCGGACTGCCAGCAGGTGACTCATGACTTGTACCAAGCCACAATGATCTCCTTTCATCACAGGTTGGCCCAGCCCTTCAACACTGGTTCGGATAAACTCTTGTAGCTCATCAAGACTGAGTAGGAAAGCATGCAGAAGAAGAGTCAATTCTACTGTAGTTTGATTCATATTTAATAGCTAAGCAGTGTGTAATTTTACCTGTTCGTGACATATGTTAAGAGGTGCTCTTTGAAGAGCCAGCTCCACTTTTTTACAGTGTTAAGAACACTAGCCTTGAAGAACTTGATGTCCACCCGAAACCATCCATCAAACACTTGGAAGTCTTCGAGTTTGGAAATATCAACAAACAGATCCTCATAATAATCTATCTGTAAAATTCAATTCATGATAGGGATTACAAATGAGACAAAGACACATGTAAAATTGTGATTCCTTCACTGAAAAAGTTCTTCACCTGTTCTTTGAATTTATCGATAGTAGGGGGGCTCTGAGGGAGAACATGTCCTTTATACACCTCGATCTCCTCTGCTGTAAGTACACGTCCAAACAGCAGAAACTGACTGAGAAACTCAGCCCTGTCATCCTGCCATAGATGGGAGTAGCAATCAAACTTTCTCTGGTAATTTATTGCTTTCTTGAGGACGTTCTCCACTCGCTCCATTATTTCCTGTCTCAGGTCCAACAAATCTAGCATGTTATCCATCACATCCTGAAAAAGCAATACCACAAGACAAGGCATCAGGAGTGTTTTGCAGAAGAATGACCTGTAATTAGTTTAGTTTCTAAGTACATTCTTTGGGTTGTTTTTGTCAAAACTAAACAGAAACTTTATTTAACACTAATTAATTATAGCGCTGATGCCACTTCTATCTTTTACAAGTTCAATTAGGCATCAAATTTATTTATAATTGTTATGCATAATAGTGCTACTGCTCTTAACAAACATGTTCCACCCATATATATATTCATCTAGTCTGCTGCTGTGAGAACAAAGAGTCTTTTCTCTGGTAGGTACATGTAGCACATATACCTATATTAGAAACCAACAGTCAAAAATATTGAGAAAAGATCTCCAGATACTCAGAACTGACTATATATTATAGCTTGATGGCGCTGTCGATATTAAACATGCCATTCCAAGAAAATCAAGCATTCAATCTCATGAAGGAAATGAAAATGAATGTATGAATAGGAGAGTACCTGGTAACTCTCCATACAGAGATGAGAAGGCACCCTGCTGATGTTCACTGAAGTCTTAAATATGTCTCCAACCAGCCCCTCTATCAGCTCATAGAGTCCATCCCCCGCATCTTGCTCCAGTGATGGGAGGAAGGTTGTCCATGAGCCGTTCAGCATCAAACGAGCCTCAAAAAGAGGAGCACGGCCTGACTCCATGTTGTCCACAAAGAACTGAAGGGAGTGGCGGATGTAGCTGTAGAGGCCCTCTATCACCATCTCATCCACATACTCCAGGTACACCTCCCATGCATCTGAACCAGGGTCAGCACACAAAAGAACCATATTCTCCTGGCAGGAAGGCAGAATATAGACATATAGAGATGTTGATGATCATCAGTTGGGTCCCAGTATGAACAAAACAAAATGGATGTGCAATTCACAGCATCATAGCAACTCTGAAAAACCCTCAACCTGTTCAGAAAGTGATGTTTTATGCTGAACACCCTTGTGCCATTAATTTACCAGACGTCTAAAGGAGACAATGCGTGAGAAGTATATATATCAATATAAATCCATTGATACACACCTGCACCAACTTGAGGATCAGGTCTCCGTCCTCTTTCATGGAGTTGCTCACATGCTCTCCCCGGTCTTCAAGCTGTATAAGTGAGCCTTTTTTGTTGTCCTTCCTGCAAAACATTGGTTGTTTGCTCCATGTCTTCATCATTGACTGGAAAGCTTCACAGTTGCTTTTGGCTTTAGTGACTCGACATAGAAGATCATGGACCAGGTCTTTAGCAGTGTTGATAAAGCTCCAACAGCCTGGGTCCTGCCAGACCAGGTCAGTCTCAGCCCTTGACAACAGCATGTCGATGGACTCCAGATCAGCTCTGATGAGAGGAAACTCCACCTCTAGTACTATCTGCTTCAGCTTATTATACCATTGGACCAGTAGCTGCAGACTTCTCACATACTGGAAAAAAACATAATGGAGAAAATGTCTATATGTTCACTGTAAACAAAGGGAGGCAGGGCTGCTTCTGTGTCTGTTTGTTGTTTGAGCATAAGTGAGCTCATTAAGATATTTGTTTTTACCTTTGTCAACATGTCACGCTTCTCGAAAACAGTCATCGCAGCTGCAGGAATGCTGATGTGACTGAGAGTCTGTATGTACTCCACATCCTTCAAGATTTCAGTCAGCTAAGGAGTGAAAGGAAATACTCATTTACTCATATACATTGCCACAGTGGGGGAGATGTAACAATGTTGCTATTAACACAATTCCTTGGGAAATGTTTAACCAACTAAAACACTTTAAATTAAGTGTTATTTCCACAACCATGGGGAAGGTAGCAAAGAAATACATTTCCCAGCATAGGCACATACTGGTTGAAGATCTCACAGTGAGCACTTTCTTCTTTGTTTAAAACATTAAGCAAATTACCTTTGGATTAAAGTTGACTGAGATGAGGCCAGATGAGGGGTTTCTAGTCATGAGTGGCTGGTTCAGGTTCATTAGGCATACCTCCTCTAAACCATGACACCACTCGGAGTAAACTCTGTCCTCGTACTGGTCCAGGAGACTCAACATCTCTGTGTACATATGATACTCTTTGACCATTTCTACATCAACTGCAGACCTGAAAATATCACATTATTTAAGTGTTATTTATAAGTCAGGTGTGACTAAAGTCTTTTTTTGACAGGTTTACAAAATATATTGTTGTATATATTATTCTTTCTAGACAACCATTGTTTTTTTATTTACTTAATAGAAATACAACGCTCTGGTGTTTTTACACACATGTCAAACAGGGATTGGATTTTTTCCCATGGGGTTTGTATGCGCTCTCTGAGCATTTTTGCCCACTTTAATGCTCCAGATGCATGACCCATGTTCTTCATCAGACCACGCTCCACCTGTAAACAAAGCAGATATAGGAAACAGCTGCAAAATTGATAATAATGATCAGAACATAATAATAATAATATCAGCTTTGTTTTAGATGTGATTTGCTAATGGGGTATCTTGGTTCAAATTACCTGACTCAGCTGGGATTTATACAGGCAGTTACATTTCTCCAACTCCTCTCTGAAATGTTGTTGCAGTACAAGGAAGTTGTGACAGAATGCCTGTTTAATTAGTTTCCTCTCCAGGAGGGGTCCAACGACTGTTAATAGCTACAAGACAAAAAATGTATCCTGATGATGGCCCACCACTGTATTCAGTTCTTAATTAGCGGCATGACTTTCCGTAGTTATTCTGATATTCTTACCTTAAATACTGATTCCAGTCCTGAGCAATCCTTAAAAGCTAAGCAAAGAAGACCTGCAAGACGACTTTCAAAGTCCACAATCTTCTCTCTGAAATCACTGTACTCCTTCTCAAAGTCCTTAAAACAAATGAAAATTCAGAACATATGATAACAGTGCAAATTCATGAATCATAAGTTTTATCTAAATCTAATAAATCAGACATTTACACTTTTTTTTTTTTTTTTACCTGAGAGTCACAATCAAGTGCACTATGTTCACACTGTTTTAACACTTGGCAGTGGTTACAAAACTCAATATACATTTGAGCAGCTTGTTCATTGTAGAATTTGCCCTTCAGTCCACCAAACTCCAGTTTTTCCATCCTCTGAAAGTCCAGCATCATTTCAAACAATTCCTGCAAAGACAGGATATAATTAAAGTACACAATAACACCAAACGGTCAAAATTCAAAGACTTTGGTCTTACCTCCAGTTGTTCCATGCGATTAAGGAACTGGTTGAAACGTGAAAAAATCATAGCAGACGGGAAATCCCATGGTACATGTTTCACTTGATTGGCCAGCACTTCTCTCTGGGTTTGATAACTGTCTTTGAAACATCCAAAAACTTTTATCACCGTCTTTACCATCTGTAGGCTTTCCTCTGTGTCCTCTTTGAGAAGCAAATCGGTAGAGACGAATATAGAAGCCTAAAGGGGAAATCAAATTATTCATAAATTACATTTGTGGAATACAAGAAATAATAACATCAGTCAGAGTCAGAATGTACTTATTTCTGATATATGGTTTAGAGACAGAGGCAGAGATGAAGATGTTGATCTTTTCTTTGGGAGTGACAAGGATGGACAAGATTAGAAACTAGCAAATCAGAGGGACAACTCAGGTTGGACAAAGTGAGAGAGACCAGACTGAGATGGTTGGTACATGTACAGAGGAGGGATGGTGAAAACAGTAGTAGAAGGATGATGAAGATGGAGCTACTGGGCTTGAGGCAAAGAGAAAGACCAAAGAAGAGATTTATGGATGTGATGATGGAGGACATGCAGGTGGTTGGTGTGAAGATGCAGGAGACATGGTCAGATGAAAGCAGATAATTTACTGTGGCAACACCTAAAGGGAGCAGCTGAAAGTAGTAGACTGTATCAAATGAGAGCTTTTGTAGCAGTAGGATATTTAACAACATAATATTAATCATTACATATTTTCATTTGGACCCTTACTTGCTCAATGAGTAGATTGCAAAGTTCTTGAAGTAACACTATAATGCGTGCAGCTTTTTGGTAAGATGCGCAGTTGGTCCAGATAAGGAAGACTGTGTGGAACAGTGGCGGAATGAAAGTTTCAGCATGGGGAAACCCTCTTTTTTCCAGTTGAGACAGTTGAACATGAAGTGGCTGTAGATGGAGGTCAATGTCATCAGCCTCTTGCAGCGCTTTAAGTAAAGGGAAATATATAGTTTAATAAAAGGAAGATAATTAGAGACATGTTAACATTATGCTGTGTCTGACCAGTAAAAAAGGAGTGCCACAAATGTATCTTACCTTCAAAAACACTTCTAATTAAAGTCTCAATTGTAGGATGATAGCAGCTATCCACAATCTCTAACATTTTGGCCATTTTTTGAACAGTGGGGCTCAGAAGCTACAAGTGAGAAAACCAAAAAGTGAATTGTCAAGCTTCATAATACATTCAAATATGATGTCTTTTGGAGTCAAGAGAAAAGGGAAAATACCTGATGATAAACATTCTTTAAATTGCTCTTCCTCGATGCCCAAAAATTTAACTCTGCGCTTGGCCCTGGATTGCAACCCATTCTAAGTAGGTCTGAAGAATCCTCCTTTAAAATTTTCTGGATTAGATTAGTCCAGTTGATTATCTGCGTCTCAAATGAGTGGGCTAGTGATCTGTCATAGCTGTCAAACCTGAGAGCAAACATAAAGGATGAGACTTTCAGAAATGCAACCAGCATTAATAAATCTCAGTGACATGAAGGGAAACTCTGTGGATGCTTACATTTTGAAGTTGCTGTATGCATTTTCCATCCAGTCTGCTCCATCTGGGATAGGGAGAATGGTTTTCCCTAAAATCTGCCCCTGTACAACTGAGGTCTTATGGTGCATCTTCTCAACATGGTGATTAACATCTTTAGACAAGAGACTTGGCCACGTCTGGCGATTTTTGTGGTTCGACAGCAGTGGAAAGCATACCTTAAGATAAACCAAAGATTTAATTTAACCCAGAATGAGCAAATGAGCTTTGCAAAACTCACTGACAACAGAAAAAAGTAAATAGCTTTTCATAAGATAAGTGTAGGATAGAAGGGTTAACAAATACAGTACCTGCTCAACTGTGGTTGAGAGCTGCAGCAGTGGTGATGGAGAGACCAGGCCAAATACCAGAAGTTCTCTGTAGTTTTCAGAGGTGATAGAGGCATTGCATTTCTTCAGGATGTAGATTTTCGAGGTTTGAGTAGCTGATGGGACCTATCACCAGTAATGAATACAAATATGGCACTCAGGTTACATGTTTTTAGCTACTTTATGTTAAAATGCTTTTTATGTAATTATTTAAGGTTTTTCACAGTATTATTGTTGTTGCTCTTAGTAAGTTATTGCATAAGCTCATACCTCAATGGAAGCAACCAGACATTTTTTATTGGATGCAAAGAAGAATAGCCTCCTAAGAGTCTTCTTTTCAAAGAAGTCTTTCAGCAGTGTCTGAAAATCTTGATTGACTGCACTCTTATCCCATGTTTGACGCTGCAGACACAGCAGCGCACAGATGTTTTCCTCGACAAACTTTACTCTGGTGTCCTCGAGAAAAGGCGGTGGCACACTTTCGTCGTCGGACATATTTCTGCTATGGCATGTTTTAGCTTCGTCACAGGAAACACCATAAGAAAACAAAATAAATAAATAAACAGCACTCGTAGCGGTTTCAAAAACTATTTCCTATTTTTACCGGATACTGTTCTAACTTTTCTCTGTTCGGAAGACTGCCACGAGCTGTCTTCTCGTGGGGGGCGGTTCGGCGTTCTGTTGCTTAGCAACGACCCACTCTCGTCAATCACTACACCGGAAAAGAAATGAGAAGAAAACTTCCTGTAGAGATGAAAAAATAAGCCTAGACAAGTTATATGTGATCAACTTTCTCTTAATTATCGTCAAATTCCATATTCACCGTACCAAATTTGCTAAACAACGACTACATGTTGTTGTTTTTAAAGCTGTACTGCTATCTTATTTAGAAAGCAAAGGACAAGTCTGTGTGAAAAGTACATTCCCTGAACTTTAATTAACCTCAAGCTTTTTTTTTTTTTTACTTTGTTTTGATTCTTTGTTGTATGTTTATTTTGCTATAAACATTGCAACTGCATTCTATCCTAAAATGTTTGTATGCATCTGTATATATTTCATCATTAAAAAACAAAACAAAACAAAAAAACACATAAAAAAACTACTTCCTCCAGGGATGCATTCTACACCATTTAGGTCATTTACTTTCATTTTATTTAGCTTAATGTTACATTAAATGTAACTTGTTTAATTCATTAATCTACTGACCAACATTATCATGGGCTTTCATATAATGTTTTACTGTAACGGAGATCACTCAAATGGAGCTCTAATTGTCTTGCCTTTTGCATCATTGTTGTTTTGAGACTCTGTGTACTATAGGCTATGTGAGCTTATATTGCAACTGTGCTTTTTGTTGTAGCCTACTTATTTGTGAAGAGTATTTTATATTCTCCTTTTTGAGCACACACTTTCATTTCAAATGAGATCTGTGTACAAAAAAAAAGATCAACCCTTTGAGCTTGAAAGAGGCACAGTCTAAAAGAGCATCACATAATTTCAGATTCATGAAACTGCAGATTCTACTCACAATATAGTTTTTATAGTTACCTTATTAAACAACAAATCTGAAGAGCATTCAGATTATTCTACTGTTGGCCACATATGAAGTAATCCAAGCATTCCTGGTAAACAAGTGCAAATAAGTGGCCCCTTTCAGGGCACGTATACCCCCTTTATGAGAACACTGGACATGAAGGAGCCTATGTGCTGGCTCGGTGTTGTAAAATGTGATATATGTGTGTGTGCGTGACTACTTCGACTGTTGTCTTGGCAGCACAGCTCTGTTCCCAGCAAATGACATTTACAATGCATTTTACAGCACCTAATTTCAAAGCAGTCTAGGGCTCTTGCTCCTTTCAATAATAACAAATTGTACTTCTGAAGTGGCTAAATAAGTAAACCTGAACTAATTAGTAAAGAGTATCCCTGCATAGAAGGACATGCTTAGGTATTCTTAAAAACAATGTGTACATGTAGTGAACAAGGTAACATTACACATAACTTGACTGTATCATTTATATCATACACTATATAACATGTATAAGGTTAATGATTTTATATATATATA
>JAQQZY010135324.1:0-21126 GCA_030068375.1 Ostorhinchus rueppellii | reverse complement strand
TATATATATAAAGGTTTTCTTTTCTGATTTGGTACAAACATCCACTTAAATTCAAGGAGAACTCTTTTCTTGTGAATAAGGTGGTCACTGTGACATCCCAATTTTTTTTTTTTTTCATTCAATGAATCTGTACACTAAAATAAAACAAAACTTCACTTTTAGGAAAGACAGCATATTTTTCACTGAAATTAAGTCACTTAAATCATGATGCTATAATGACAATTTTCATTTTCCTCTACAGTTAATACCATCACAACATATACTGTATATTATGAGCTGGACAGACATGATTGTAAATTGCTGCTAGACTTATTAGCAGTTGCATAACATTCTGATACGGTAATTGTTGTTTGCATATTACTGTATTTCTAATCTTTAACAAATTATCAGTTTGACAGCCAGGAGGAGGAGCGGTTGCTGCAGGCTTCAGAGAGATTTGAGAGGGAGGCATCACAGAGTTATCCTGACCGACCCTGCATTACCACCGTCATAGACCTCAACGGAAAGACAGTCTTCATCACCCGCTATATTCGTCCGCTCAACCCCCCACAGGAGTTGCTGGACATGTTTCCCAATAACCCCCAAGAAACCATGGTCAGTCCAGCTGAAGTGTATGACCTACGCTGAAATAAAATGTATTTGTGAATGGGTTCAGTCACCCAAGCCCACCCTAAAAAACAAAGCTAAATCCTGTTCCATTCTTTCCTTACACAGGCCCTGGTTGCTCGTTTTGTGTCACTTATCCCATCACTGCCCGATAGAGTTGCATTTTCTGGTACCTGTGACCTGTGGAGCACCTGTGATGTGAGTGAACACTATGTGATAGAATATTTGTAAATATAACATTCCCAAAGACAAAAGGTTATGACTGCTATCTTGTCTTCATTTGTTATTAAATGTTTCTGTTGTGGTGTCTTGTAAGCCCATTAGGGCTGGGCACTTAATTGTGCATGACACAATAATAAAAAATATCAATCAATCAGTGTAACAACAGCAAAACTTAACTCAAGTTTTCTCTTTCTGTCCCTAGCAATTTCTCACCTTCCTGGCAGGAGATGAAGAAGAACACGCTGTACTGTTATGCAACTACTTCTTGTCCATGGGAAAGAAACCTGCGCTGATAATTGGCACTGCTATACCAGAGGTGGGTTCCAGTAAATTAGGAGTCAAAGCATCAGCAAACCTTATCACAATGCAAAGGGGAAATGTTTATGGTCACCAGGGCAAAACAATCAATACTGTGAACAACAAGGGGGAGCTAGAATAATGGTGGAAATGTTTTGTTGAGTAAGAGGAAAACATCACAGATCCATAAGACTTATATCTATGCGTTCCTATGAAACTGCATCATTTGATTTAGGTCCTGTTTCTGATCAAAACCACAAAATCTGAAAAACCAACTAGTGAATGGTTTTGTCCTCCTGATGTCAAATGAAATTCTTTGTCAAAGTTACATGACACTGATGTTTGATAGAATAGTGGCTTTTTTTGAGAGACAAATGACTCCTAATGTCACTGTAGAATATTTTTATTTAGATAGAAATCACAATTTAAAGCCGCAATATACATTTGATGCTAATACAGTGGTGACCCTATAACATATAACCTTAAGAAATGTTGTTACAGACTCATGGTATAGCTCAGTTGGTAAAATAGTTGATTTGGGTGTTAATCACTGTGATTTGAGTTCCATTTTATTGTCATACATCAAAATGATACACAGTCAAATATTTTATACTTTTGTTTACAAAATCAAAACTGTAAAACCTATTATTTCCATCTAGCCTGTGGATGTTTTCTTGACCCACTTCAGAAACAAGACTCTCAGTTGCATGGGGGTGGTTTGCTTAAGATGATCTGGGTTTGGATCTGTATTGTGTAGGGGTCCTTGGACCTCATTCTAATTGGTTATAATTCCAATTTATTAGTGTATTCGGGTATGGGAATGGAAAAAAGAAATGTTTCTGTAGCACAACTAAATTTGATTTTATTTATGTAGGGGCCAACGGCATATGTTCTGACCTATGAGCAGAATCGGTACCTGATCTGGAATCCCAGCAGTGGACAGTACTACAGCCAGTATGACACCTTCTGTCCACTGCAAACTATTGGCTGTCTGGTCACCGGCGACAATGTAAGTATGAGAAGAGCAACTATTTGATACTATAACACAGGGCACAAGTGGAAAAAAAAAAAAAAAAACACTACCAGATTGTGTGCAAAAGTTTTTTATAGCGTCTGAAAATAAATATGCATTAAGAGCTGAATGCAAATTTGTTATAAAAAGCTTAAAAAGAAATTAAAATAAGATGTATTTCTTATATATGTATATATAATTTTTTAAAATTTTATTTTCTTCCTACTTGACTCCATGTATTGTGTAGCTTAAGCTGCAAAGTACACGGGCATTAATAAGCTTTGCTTCTGCCTCAGCCTTTTTCAGTCCGATTGTATTATTTCTCTCTTCTTCTGCTGTTTTGAAATGCATATGACTGGGGAAAAAAAAAAAAAAAAAAAAAAACTATGACCAAGTCAGTTTGACTCTGTGTTTAGGTGTATTTCAACATTCAACAATACGCCTCCCCAATGCGGGTGAGTTTTGACACTGGAAAAGCCAATCTGTGGAAGCCTTTTTTTTCACGATCCTTCTCCAACCCTGGTCTGTCGAGTATACAGGTGAGTGTCTAGCATTTCTCTGTAACCTTCCAGTATGTTCTTTAGTGTGAGTCGGTATTCTACATGTGATCGTCTTCAGCCAGAGCAGCTGGTGTATCGTCGCATAGACAAGGGAGCTGCAGCAGAGCTTCAGGACAGGCAAGTTATAGCAGCAGTAGTAAGTACTTCCACCTCTGTCTTGTTGACTTATTAGGCTCTAATAGTAAATGTAAGAAACATCTCACATTTCCTAGAATTGAGAAGATCCTGAAGGAAAAGATCATGGAGTGGCGCCCTCGCCATCCAACCCGCTGGAACCGCTACTGCACCAGCACCCTGAAACAATTTCTGCCCAAACTGGAGACGAGTGGTGGGCAGGACTTGGCTGAGGGGCACCGGCACGAGCTGCAGAGTCTGCTGGGAGACCACAGGGTAAGTCTGAGGGAGTGACTGAAAACCACCCTCTAAGGTCATTTCAGCACATGGTCTCACTGGCATACATTTCTGTGACTCCACACTAATAGGAGTGTTTTGGTTTCTCCCCCATTTTAGATTTCAGGATTTCCCTTGCACCTGCCGTTCTCTGAAATCCGGCCCATCATAGAGGCAGTCTACAGCACCGGAGTGCACAATGTTCAGGCGTCGAATGTTGAGTTTGCTCTGGCTGTGTATGTACATCCCTATCCTAGTAACATCCTGTCTGTGTGGGTGTACCTGGCATCTCTTATCCGCATGTAAAACAAGAGGCAATTTATATCACTGGCCTTTGTATTTATGTATTTCACTTTTTTTTTTTTTTTTTTAAACACACATTTCCACATGCTTTAATTTAAATATAAAATCCTAACAGGACCCTATAGTAGAGCCACAGCTTGAAGACCTGGAAAAGCATCACTGGCAATTACATTAATTTTAATCAATTAGTTGAAACGGAACCAGAGTGTCTAGATATTTTCATTACCTGATAAGCTCAGCATACTGGTCATAGTTTCATATTCATGTACAGTTTATTATCCTGTTATTAATGTCACATTTGTAACTACAATTTTTTTTACTGATTTTTTTTTTTTTAATACACAAAAATTAAAATGAACAACTGAGCTTTAATCCCAAGATACTTTTATTGTTCTGCTTCTGAATTTCACATTTCCAATAGAAAGCGTCATGCAAAACCTGTGAAACAAGCAAACACATCCTACTCCAGACTGATTAAAGATGTAATACAATGTACTGAAAGCTGAACAACTACACAGTAGGCTGCTCCCAATCCGAGGGTTCCTCTATTCAGACACCTCTTAGCTACTGTACACTAAAAGCTCTTCAGTGTCATATCAAAATAGTCTCTCCTGTATGAACATTGGTCCATTTTTTTTTTTTTTTATTTGCAACATTAGAGTGCATAACAAAAAAATAAAAGGGCTTTTGGCGAATTTGAACAAGTATCACAAAAATGGCAAAGACTATACAGCAACATGTATCTCTATGCCTAGACAGTCTTCACTGATGTCTCAGTACCTAAAGGGTTGCTGTGTCTGTATGAAGGATTTTAATGTCTTACTGGATAGAGCAGGATGTGGACCATTCAACAAACGTGACCTTATCCTTCCAAGATGAGTGCTGTTCAGCTCTAATAGAAAAGGTGGTAATCAATTAAATTTAATTCACTTTCAACATCACCCTTGTCCTGCATAAACATCGGTTTACATATATTATGCTGATTATAAGTGGGTCACTAAACAGCTGTGGGAGAAGCAGACTTCTGTAAATAAACATTGTTTTAGTGACAGAGGAAACATGGTTTAACTACAGAAAACACAAAGTACTTGGTTTTTCATTTCTATAGTTAACTTTTTCAAAACCAAAAAAAAAAAAACCCAGAATTTACATTTGCAGACACTTCAAATCCAATATCGCCCCTTTTCTAAAGGCTTATTTCCATTTAAATACAGATGGGAATGGAAATAACGAGAGCAAAGTTACAGTTTCATCAGAAACCTTTTTATGAGTGACACAAAAGACAGCAAATATTTTTTTTCTAGCATAAAGTGCAATAAAAAGAGATGGGAGAATTCGTGAGAGTGGTGTTTGTCAAGATCACTCTCCAGAGCGACAGCAGGCTCTGAAGCCACACTGCAGGTTCTGGCAGCCGCTGGCCGTCTCTGCATGGGGACCTGGGGAGAAGCACCACACGGTGGTCATCCACAAAACCACAGGAGTCTTAAAAAAAAACAACTAAATTTGACATAACACATAGAAAATAAAATATAAAGAATAAATCAGATATAAAGCAGTGCAGTTCATAGAGTACATTAAACTGGCTACAATAATGCTTACTTACCTTCCACCTCAGCATCATCGGTTACTTACACTAGGACACATGCTGTGTAGGTGGGGTTAATGATATTTGTTACATTGCTCACACATCATTTCCAGCCACTATCTTTACCACCAACAGAGAATACACTGTGACATCATAATGGTGCATAATATTTCCAAAGAGAAAGAAAAGGCCTAAAGTTTCCCTTGTCGCTGTTACCATTGATATTGTCGCAGTAATAGAAGTGCTCATCATTGAGGGAAGGACAAGCTGACACCAGCTCCTGCAGCCCCACCTCAGTGATGAAGAGGCAGCCCGACAAGTTCAGATGCTCCAGGACAGGAAGCCCCCCACGCTGAGACAGAGCCCTGAAACACAGATCAGTACATTCCTATTACACATATGGTTGTATGTGCACAGTATAGTAGAGGGAATACTGACAACTGGATCTAATGGAATACAAGCTCTTTACTTCAATGACCCTAATTACTAAGTGGAATACTCCCACCTGCACTTCTGTTTTTCTTTTATTTGCCAGTAATAAACACTGAAATGTGGTCTGATCCACACTGAACATGTGAGAAAGGTTGTAGGGTGGAGTTGACTAAGCTACGTGACAAAGTGCTTGTACCGCTGACCTCACCCACACAGTTTATTACACCGGCTTTTGTTTCCAGCGGGTACTTGGCACTAAAAAGGAGCTCTGTAACTACATCAATGCAACCTGACAAAATGTTTTAGTTAGTTTCATCCTACTGCATTACAGCTTATTCTACCATTCCAAATAAATCCACATTAATCCAGTTTCTTCTGGGAAATCATGCTACTTAAAGTCCCTGTGAAACACTTTGCAGCATTGCATTTACTTTTGCACATTTATGGCCAAGAGTTGTCTTATTTGAGACAATGATTTGTTTGCAAAGAAGAATTATTAAAGTAAAATCAAACACAATCAAATGTGATTAAATAAAGCATGATTATATTCAACTGATTGATTATATTTCACTGAAAAGTAATTTCTGTGTAAATTCAGAGTTGCTTATCACTCATCCCTGTCCTCTGTATTTTATCAGCTATTAGTGTAAAGGTGACATTTTGCACAAAATAAACCATAAAAACACTAAAAGACTGAATTTAATTCCATGGAGACTTTAAAGATTCAATAGGATGTGTGTAGGCTTAAGGGCCCTGTTGTTGGGAGTCTGTTGTGCTGAGCGCCATGTCTACTTCCAAGCTGTCTCACAGCTTACACACATCATGACAATCTATACACTGATTCCTATGTAGAGGACACTTCTGTTTTTACATGAAAATCATTAACTTGTTCCTGGATTCTATAGTGCCTCGCTACTGTAGCAGAAGTGGCTAACATTATACACTGTTAAACATGGAGTCAGCTAATGGAAGGATCTGCCTTCAGTACAAAATAGAATGCATATCACAACAAACTTCACACAAGCACATACAAATCTTACATAACATCTAAAACAATGTTATTTTAGTTTGACTGAAATGAAGTGAAGGCTGATCTTTACCTCAAGCCCATATCAGTGACTTGATAACATCCAGAGAGACTGAGAAATCTCAGTGAGCGTTTTGCCTCTGACTGGTGAGTCCTGTTTTCATGCTCAAGACACTGCAGACTCCCCAATGAGGAGCATTTAGTCCGAAACCCTGCAGTGCTGCCTCTGCTGGTGGCCAACTCGCACTGTGGCTCTGTAAAAGTCCTGAGAGCCATATCGCTCGTACAGCAGGTGGAGTGACCACAAAACACTTCCCTGGACATGGAATACTGCTGTTGCAAATAGGAGACGTTTGAGCCTGTCCTGTGCCCTCGCCTCCTGCTCCTTCTGCAACAGCATGAACCTCCCACAATCTGCGTCTCTATGTAGCTATCTGATTCAGGAACAGATAGCCCACCACGACGATTCCAGTCTGCTGCGTCTTCAATATCCGCAAGGTCTGAAGAATCCAGGACCCAGACTTGTGTAGGAGTGCAGGCAGCACCCCAACGGCCAGTCCCCTGCTTGAAAATGAAGGCCTGGCGCTTCCTCCTTACTTGATGAAGGTTACTCCGATCCACAAGTGTGATTTGAACAGGGGAATTTTTGAGAAGCCTGGCTCGCTGGTCTGAGCGTTTTTCTGCGCTTGTGAGGTCACCTAGGCCAACGGATAACTTCTTTAGAGTATAATCTGTTATCTTCTCACAGCCTGACAGATCCAGGTGCTCCAGAGAGTAACACGCTCCAAGAGATGACCAGCTGAAAGGCAACATGGACATCAAAAATACATTGATGAGTAGTTAATAAACTTGTGGTTGGTTCATTGTCACAATTATGCATTTTCAAAAACCACTTTTCAATGCACAGTGTATTTCTGCCGCCAAGGCTCTTATAAAAATAATAGAAGACAAAGTGATGGATGATACTGCAACACAGCGCAAGATGATGAGAGATGGTTTTACTACTGCTGCTGAGAAAAATTTAAGTCCATTTTACAAAGTAAACAGCAATACTATTTAACATTACTAAAAAGGATGTGATACTATAGGCAACCAAATGAAACTATTACATCAACTAAATTTAAAGGTATCCAAATATGAACAAACATTTGAAAAAATGCGAGTAAACAAATTGACCAAATATTTAACATACGTCTATTTGTTCATATTATAGCCTTTAATAGTTACCTGTCAAATGCTAAATCTGTAACATCAGTCTGTGTCAGATCCAGATGAGTAATATTAGGGCAGAGACTAAGGATCTGGCGGACCTAAAAAGAGGACAAAAATAAGTTATAGTTTTTCCACAAGATTAATTAAAACATTTACATTGTAACACAGTGCTGCCAAATTATGTCAGGTAATATGTAATTATAGTGTGGTGTCAGTTTTCTTACACTACATACCATTTTACTAGACACTGTAGAACTGTACGCCAGAACAATAGACTTCACAGAGGCACCCACAGCTGGCAACAGGTTCTGGATAATCCCATTGAGAAGTCTCTTCTCCCGCTGAGCGTTGCTAATAGCCACATAGCCCTCTGTATTCCCCGATTCATCTAGGAAGACAAAGAACAAGACAAAGGATTGAATAAACATCTTATTTATGACTATTAAGACATAACCTACCTATGGCTTTCTAGTGAAGCAGTTTATTACAAGCGAGTTATAAGAGTCTTTTAACCTTGTGCAGACTATTAAAAAGGTGACTTTTCACCACCACACAGAGAGGAACTGAGGTCTCAGGATGTAATGCAGACATATTTCAATATTCATGACTATATGCTTTTATTACTGACATTAACAAGACACAATGAACCATGTGCACCATCTCATCATACTCCTTTTAAAACCGAATACAAAAATGACTCAGAATAATCATCCACATTAAATGTATAACATACTTTCTTAAAAAAAAACAAAAAAAAACTCTTGTGTTGTCAGTGCATAGACTGCACTGAAGTCGGTAGCTCACCAGACTCATCAACATCAGCATCCTCGTCCCACTCTTGATAGGCTCGACCCTCCTTCTGACGACTATTCACCCACTCCTCATCTGGCTCCTGGTCAAGATCCCCAGGGGGACCTTTATAATAATCACCTATGTACAAGAAAGAAAAGCACTTACCAAAAGTCAACCATCACAAAGCAACAAAAGTGTTTTTAAAATTACCATATAATGTGATTTTCTATCATGAAAGAGATTTGTAAACAATATAGTTTTAAAGGTGCATTATGGAAGATTTAGAAATGCTGATGTGGTTATGTGAAGATTGTATTAGAGTTTTGTTTGTAGTGGGAGCTGATCATTTTACTGTGTTAATGATGGCCTCAGTTGCCTATGATATCATGGTATCCGCCTCCACACACTAATATCTACACTATGTAATGGTCAGATTTTCTGTTAAAAAAAATCATTTTTATCCTCACTGTCATTCTTTCCTCTGCCACTAATACAGTGAGTAAGTAATGTCAACAGAAGTCCAGCTCCCAGCGTAACATAGAGTCCAAAACAAACTTTACAAGCACACAAGCACTTGTAAATCTTACATAGCGAATGTCTGTAAGAGTTTTCGTGTGCCATAACTGGCCTACCTCTGGCCCAGCGCACAGGGTAGAGGTGCCTCCACAGAGAACCAGTTTTGGCCAGCTCTAACCAAGAAGAGCACACTTGACTACAGCGACACAGGTCTTCGGGGCCCAAATAGTGGAAAAGCCTCAGCATGATTTCTGAAGGAAGTTGGGAGATGTGGGTTGAAGAATTCACATTCTGCTCCAGTTCTGAGGGAAAAATAAACACAATGACTTTGTTTGAAAAACAAGCTGATTGTTGAAATGATAAACAATTTTTCCACTGAAGAGAGAGAGAACTGAATTATTTTAGCTGATTTATACAACTGCCTTTGTTTAATTAGTTATACTAAAATTGCAAAAAAAAAAAAACTTCAGTTGAGATCAACAGATTTTTTGTTTGACCCTTTTGTTTTGTGTCTGACATTATTAATGTTAACTAACATATTCACTAACCATAATCTGTCTTCTCATGGTCAGCGTATTTGAAGGCTTTCTGCAGCTCCTCTGCTTGTGTCCACAGACTGAATCCCTTCAGCACCTCAGCAGCGCTACCCCATTGTTGCTGGCTGCAGTGCTGTGCTATCACCTGTTTCTTGATGTCCTTGAGCTCCTCGTAGGTGAAGTACTGCATAAGCATGGGCTGAAACACCTGCAATAATGCTCCATTGTTAACAGTTTCTGACAATGAATAGAGGCATATACAATATTACATAAAACTCTTCAAATGTATTTGGAAGTGTCATCATTTGCTATTTCGGAGCACATTTGTCTTACCCAAACATTAATATCATGCTTAAAGAAGAATGTGACATTTAAACATATTATACCTCTTCTTCCTCCTTCATGTGGGGCAGAAAGTCTTGAGTAAAAGCTTCTAGTCTTTCCTTCAGCTGCCGGGCATAGTTAAGCTGCTCATATTCGTTCTAAAACAAATGACAATTATTCATTTATTGGATCCCGTTAAAAATGGTGAGACTTGTTCACAATTTACAATGGCTATTAGTTATGTGTTTTGTTGACATAATTAGAAGTTTTTTAAAGCAATTCAGTATTACTTTTTCTGATGACACTGAAATGAAAAACTGAAATAAATTCAGTCACAAAAAGCACCAAACAAAATTATTCATCTCAGGAGAAATGTTTTTCTTCAACTGCAGGATCTCAACTGAAACAGAATGCTCTTTTCTGTTTCACAGAGTGACTAGGGCAGAGTGGAAGTTGAGATTTAACACAATTACATCATTTTGGAAAACCCATTTTTAGTTTACCAGTGGCTTGAGAGAGAACAATAACACTCGCCTCCTGTTAAGCATATCACAAAAACAACAGCCCTGATTCTATCATACAAAGCATCCCATTTACTCCTGCAGTTTGATGCAAAAATCAAAGTGTTCATTTTATGAAATCATACCCTACAATTTGTCAAACGACTTACATTTGTATTATTTAACCCTGTTTATTAATGCCTCTACATGAAAAGTATAAGTTATCAAGGTAATGTTAGTCAAGCAATGTTTGTGTGGCTACCATAGCCGTTATTCTAATGACAGGCTGTTGCTAACCTATAATTAAGCCATGAATTTTGGCTGTGCTCTGCTGGACTCATATGTGACTTTTTTAGAGTGCACTTGGTAGGTGCCTTATGACTATTCCCATTTCGACCTAAAAAGACAAAACGTCTTTTAAACTAAAAAAAAAACCAAACAAACCACTTGTTATTTACCTTAACGCTGTGCAGACCTTTTTCAAAGAGGGACAGCATCTCTGAGAGTTTATTGTCAGAGTGCACATTGTACACAGTGCAGCACCGCTGCTGCAGGAGGCCGATAATATACTCATTTTCAATTTGTTCATGCATCTTAAACTCCTTAAAGGTGGCGCACAGAGACTGAAGAAATGAGCGGAAATCATTGTTGTTAGAGAAGTTGGTCTTTGACAGCTGTGAAGACAAAGGCAACAGAAAAGTATGTATTAGACATAGCTAGTACTTTTACAGAGCCCTTACATGTAACTTTCAAGATATAATGACATTAGAGCAGAATAACAACCCAAACTGAGGTCTAAGTAAAGCCCGCTCACCAACAATGCATTTTAGCTTACGCTAGCACACCCGTTGTTTTGAACCATTAAGTACGGCTAACCTAACTAGCAGAATTTTAAAACTATGCCGGAGAATTAATAGCAGTGTATACAGTATATCAGAATAATGTTGCACAAGAAACATGGAAGTTAGTTTTCTAACAACCGACACAATTAGCCACCTTTAGCGTTAGCTGGGTAGAAAGTTCATAGGGACAAACCAGTTCAAAACAGTAGCCACATTAACATGTAAATGTAATGTGTTAATGAATAACCCATTAAGTATAGTGCCAAATAGCATTAACTGCAGTACTTATTCCTAACCACGAAGTTAGCTAACGCCTCCAGCCTAGTCGTGAGACAAACATCCGATAGGTTTGTGGCTTCAGTGCTGTGGACAGTAGCTAGCTGGAGTGCTGGCTAGCAGTCACTCGTCAGTTAAGTAAACAGCTCCAGATATCCGTCTCTAAGTCCACCTTTTTATGGTCTTCGTTTAATATACATACCTTCTCACAATATAGACCCACCAGCTGCTTCATTCGCCAGTGTGGGCCAGTAAAAACATCCACCTCATCAGGAAAAGGAGCCATCTTCACACACTGATCCTCAGTGCGTCATCTGTATTGCTGGTGATACAATCAAGCAGGAGGCGTCGACCATCGAATCACGTGACTACAATTTATAAATGAGGTTTCAAAAAGACCGGGATGAATAAAATAACAGTTTCATGAAATAAGGTAAATAAAGTAAATAAAGCATAAAGGCTCTAAATACATAGAAAATAAAAACAATTGGAAATAATACTTAACATAAAATACTGACGAATATTCAACCACTACTTATCACATGTATTTTCATATTCTGCAGCTCTGTTGATTTACATTAATAACAATGTTTAACACTGGTAAAGGAATGACACTTTTAAAGGTTATAATATAAGATATACCGTGTAAAATGAATGCAAGTGCACTTAAAGGTTTTGCCCGGGGAAGAAATCAAAACGACGTTTTTCAGGGTTTGACGGTTTCAAATGCCTTTGTATGACAGAGTGCAAATTATTCAAGCTGGGCAAAACCACGAAAAATATGTTCGTCGATCCACTTCCACGCCACGGTTCGCTTGTGGTTGCTATGGAAAATGTCCACAGCAACAGCTCTGTGGAGGATAAACGGACAGCTATGTAGACCAATCAGCTATCGTTAAATGAAGTAATGACCAATGAAAATCCAAGAAACATGTCTCTAGTTAGCTAGAGAGTGCGATGACAGTAGCATGTACCAGACCCTCCGTGAGATAGCAGCGAAAAAGACTAATGGTAAGGCAAGTAAGAACATTTCCACACTGGCACGTAGTGAGCTACGTTAGCTGTATTATTCGTTGTTGTGTACACTATACAAATATCTTGCGTTAAAGTGTTCTTGATAGCTAATTTTGGTTTATCTAGCTGCTCTGCAACGGTAGCGTTAGCTGTCATGCTACCAGTTGTATAAATGTGTTATCTCTCAGCATCGCAGCCTGTCTGACAAAAGAGGCATCTTTTTTTTTTTTTTTTACATAAATTGTCAATGGCGCTACGACGACCGTATAGAAACAAGGAGACATATCCATTACTACGGAACTTAACAATAATGGATGAATTCATTTTTATACAAAGAAGCCTCAAACTGTGAAATCTTTAGCTTTATGATCAAAGCTTAGCTTTGTAACGTGTCCCTTGCAGACCCAGCATGAGAAGCCCGTCATTCCAGTAACATGGACAAGTACGACAAGGTGAAGAAAATTGGGGAAGGCTCATTTGGAAAAGCGATCCTGGTCACATCAAAAGAGGATGGGCGTCAATACGTCATCAAGGAGATTGGCATATCTGGAGTAGGAAACTTGTACAATAATCTGTAGAACAGTCAGTATGAGATGCTCTTTCTGTCTCCCTCTGTAACTTTCTTTTTTTCCTTTTACTGTGATAGATGTCAAGTAAGGAGAGGCAGGAATCCCGAAAAGAAGTTGCTGTACTTGCCAATATGAGTCATCCCAACATCGTCCAATATAAGGAGTCTTTTGAAGGTATATGTATCATCTGTAGAACCATGCTGATAATTTAAGTATGAAAGAAGTAACATACTGTGATTATTAGGGCATTCAAAAATGATTATGAATTCAACACCGATTACATTATTTTTAGAGGGAGGTTGTCTATATATTGTGATGGACTACTGTGAGGGTGGAGACCTCTTCAAGAGGATCAATTCTCAGAAAGGAGTGCTTTTCTCAGAAGAGCAAGTAAGTTGTCAGTTACCTTAATTTTTGACAACAAATAATGTGTATTATGGAAGGTAATAATGTATGGGTTTTAATGTATTCTGTTGTAGATCCTTAATTGGTTTGTGCAAATTTGC
The DNA here is from genome assembly GCA_030068375.1 of Ostorhinchus rueppellii. NCBI lineage: Eukaryota > Metazoa > Chordata > Actinopteri > Kurtiformes > Apogonidae > Ostorhinchus > Ostorhinchus rueppellii. Next base: position 7,605 of record JAQQZY010135324.1, on the reverse strand, counting down.
CTGGCGCTGAAGCACATACATGATAGAAAAATTCTCCACAGGGACATCAAATCACAGGTATCAGCTGGTTCTTGTACCACATTACTGAACTTTACTGAGAGATGATTTTAATGTGTGAAATACAAATATCTTGTCATTATTTATACAGAACATATTTTTGACAAAAGATGGGACTGTACAACTTGGGGACTTTGGGATTGCAAGAGTGCTGAACAGGTATGTGCAATGTCATCTGTATAGATGTCCTGATGACTTAAGGTAAGATTTAGGAATACAAAGGCATAATGCAATTTCTGTTCTGTTCTTGATTAATTTTCAGCACCGTAGAGCTGGCAAGAACATGCATAGGAACACCATATTACCTGTCACCAGAGATCTGTGAAAATAAACCGTATAACAACAAAAGGTACCAACTTGATGGTCTGGGATGATGTGACTTCACTTTTTGTCATCTCTGTTGTGTTTGAGAGTAATTATCCCTCAGAAAACTTCTGTTTCATGCAGAATTGGGTAGTGGTTTTTGGGAGATGTAACAGTGTCATGTCTCCTCTTTATTGATTAAAACTGCCTATTTATGTCAACAGCAGGAAGTGCTATTGATTTGTTCTTTAATTATGATGTATGCAAGTAATCTAATCCACTTAAGTTACAACAGATGAAGTAAACCAAACAGTGCTGATGTGTAAAGAACACTGCACTCAGGTGTTTTAAGTCTTTTCTGTTGTATTTGTGATGGAGAAAAGGCAAGTCTTTTCAACGGCTGTGGATAGTTTATTGAATGAATGTAATCCTATCCCAGAACCTATCCCTGCCAGCCCATTTGTATCCACCCACCTCTCACTTTCCCTACTTTTCCTCCTTCTGCAGTGATATTTGGGCCCTAGGGTGTGTCCTATATGAAATGTGCACTCTTAAGCATGCAGTAAGTATTGTGTGTGTATGTGTGTGATGATGCAGATGAATTCAAATGTATCTTATGTCGCATTGAAGTACTCTTTGATGTATTGATTTCTTGAAATGCACTGTGTGGAAATTGTAATTGATATTGTCAGAAATGTGTCTATCTAGTCTGTAACTTAATTTGCCCTGCTTTATCCTAACTTTAAATGATCAGATGTGATCATCTTCAATTGTTTCTCTGCCCTGATTTTAATAATATGCTTAATATGCTCTCTCAGTTTGAGGCTGGCAACATGAAAAACCTGGTTCTGAAAATCATCCGTGGATCATACCCTCCTGTGTCTGTTCACTATTCCCAAGAACTACGTTCCCTCTTGGCCCAGTTGTTTAAACGCAACCCCAGAGAAAGACCATCAGTCAGCAGCATACTAGACAAACCTTTCCTCTCTTGTAAGATAGAAAAGTTCCTCACACCACAGGTAGAACATATCATTAATGAATTATCTTTGATACAATTAAATTAACATTATCTGTACAGTGCTCTAGTTTGAATAAAACATTTTTTTCCATATTCCAGATTATTGCTCAGGAATTTCGCCATACTTTTCTTCACAAGCAGCCTAAAGTGGGTGGGGTGCAGGGACCACCAGGTAAGTATAATGCAATGCAGGACTTTAAATATTCATGGACACCTTTTGTTAAACAGAGGTTCCCACATCTTTGCCTAATGCCTTCAAACGTTTTCTTAAAACAAGCTTTTATTTCAATACATAAACTGCCTTGTCCAAAAAAAAAGCCTCATACACTATTTCATTAGACAGGTGTCCTATTTCAAATCCAGGTGTCCTTAGCTTTGATTATGGGATACGTTCACTGTGAGATTATACTATGCAGTGTTTATAAATTGTTACAATATATGTCACAATGGTTTGGTTTTTTTTTTACATCACAGCATTAATTTAGCATCAAGATCTTGTGTTGATGATGGGAAAGTTGGTCCGCTACATTCCCCCCAAGTCTTTCCCAGTATATCCCAAATATTCTCAGTGTGGTTCAGATCTGTACTGTGTTGTTGCTGATCCATGTGTGAAATTGATGTCTCATGCTCCTTGAACTACTCTTTCATAAGGCTGATGAATCCTATAATTATCATGTTAGAATTTGTCTGTGCAGTCAGGGAAACAAAGAAAAAATCTACTGATATTCAAACCTGGTCATTCAGGTAATCAGCTGGCCTCATTTTTTGGACACATAACCTTACTGAACCTAGAGCTGACCAATTGAAGCAACCTCAGATCATAACGCTGCCCCCACAGGCTTGTACTGTAGGCACTAGGCATGATGGGTAATCACCTCTTCTGCTTCTCTTTTCACCCTAATGCACCCATCACTCTGGAACAGGGTCAATCTGGACTCTTGCTTTTTTCCAGAAAAAATCTTTTATGCTCCCTTACAAAGTGATGGTAAAGAAATGAGAAACTGAAACATTAATAGCTTCAGCAATTATCTAATTGAAGGCTCTTAAGGATTTGCTTAGTTAAATCCAGGTGTCAATATTTTTATATATTCCATCTGTTAGTTCAGTTAAACCAATTACTTGATGAGGCAGAATTATAGAATAAGAGCAATAAGACCAACAGACTTTCAGTTCAGCTTGTTAAGTATAATGGCATTCACATAGGGTCAAAAGTTTGCATACACCTCACTGATGCTGGGTAGCTGTGCTTTTAAATTGTGTAACTTGTATCAAATGCTTGAAGTTGCCTTGCCCAAGTGTCATGCAGGAATTGAGCCATTCCTACTGCATGAACCTATGCAACTTTTCAAATCTTTTATTATTTCTTTTGAATTTCCCTTGATGCTATATTATACATCCACTGTTGTACCCCTAGCTGACTCTAAATAATGGCAATTAGCCAGTCTGAAGTTTTGAAAGCATGATATCAATTTGCAGATGCTTCCAGACTATACACGTGTTTTATTCAGATGTGTAGTTGTATGTTTATTTAGTCACACTCAAGTTTTGGGAGCAGGCTAACACATCCGGCATTATCAGCTGTGTTTTCTGTGTTTTTCTTCATAGACAGTATGTCTGACTTTGTCATGATGTTAATTTACCTCTTTTTTTATATTCTTCCATCTTCCACATATTTTTCTTCCCCTTCCGTTGCTAACTGAACCAAGTAAATGTATATGAAATTACATGTTAAGAATTGTGAGAACTGAGTTGGAATTAATTCAACAAAGGTTTATGTGAATCTATGACCTCAGTATTTGGAGGTGTTTATTTGCTGTTCTGCAATGTTTTGGCACTTCCACAATAAATTCAGTTTGCTGTCAATCTGACTTGTCAATCAACTGTGCGATTTTTAAAAAAAAATGTATTTATTTCTTCTTTCTGCAGCATCCTAGAGTCCCATACTCATTATTTTCACTCCCATACTCATTATTCATGATTGTTACCCAAACATCGCATCTTCTTATGAATGTTATTATATGTATTTGTTTTCATTCATTTATTTTCATCTTGTATATTTAGCCAAGCGTCCTGCTCCTGGTTCCACATCACTTGCTCCCGCCCAGAAGATTACCAAACCAGCCACCAAATACGGAGTGCCTTTAACAGTGAGGAAGGTGTCAGATGCTGCCAAAAAGCCTGTGGAGAAAAAACCAGCTGTGAAGCATAAACCGGTTAGTAGACAGTAAACTGATATGATTTCTCACTTCCACTCATGACTCCTTGTCGTTGTTCTGGGTGCTAAAGAGTCCTTTTTGATGTTGAGCTCCGACTCTAACATGTCAAAGACATCGTCCATCTGTGTGAGTGTGTGTTTTTGCATCATAGTGTGTTGGCCACCTCTGAACCACAGTGTTGTATGTTGCTCAGGCCCCTCTCCCAGCAGCCCCCCAGCGAAGAGTGAGTCAAGTGGCAGAAGAGAGGAAAAAACATGAGGTACAACTGAGAGCCCCATAAAACGTTTTTCACTGATAAATTTCCCTTCCCTTCTTCCTTCTAGTTTACTCAAACATGAAGGTCCACTCCTTCCAAAATTTTTTGTTCTTCTCCATCTCATTATACTGTATTTGGTCCCTATCTTCACCCGTTTTCTGCTCCTGGACCATTTGGAGTGGTCCCTCTGTTTTAGCTCTCCCATTTTAACAAAACTTTATCTCCTTGCCTTCCCGCCCAGTGACAGAGCAGTCCTGCTTCTTTCCTTAAAGTGGATTTCTTCTCTACATTTAAAACTGAGATGTGTTTGCCTCATTTTACAGGACGGTATCAGAAAGAAAAGGATGGAGCTAATTGAGAAAGAGCGGAAACAGAGAGAGCAGGTGAGTGAATTGTAGATGGATGGTTGTAGAGATACCTTATAGTCCTTGTGGTCATTGGAAACATTAAATCTGATTTTATGTAAATTATAATGGTTTTTCCATAAGGCTGAATTTTGGGGCCTTTTTTGTTTTTGCTGATATTGAAAACTTTGAAACTCAGGTTATATAAATCAGTATGCTGATGACACTCTGTTGTATGCTGTCTTTCTATACATCACTTCTTTGCTGATTCATAAGTTGCCTTTAGTAATCCTAAACCACTTTTGTAATGCATAGTATGTATTGCCAGTATTCAGTACAGTTAAAAATATAAAGAAAAATGTTGGCATGTCTGTAAACAATGAATCAACCGTTGAAATAATTCACAATTGTTTTGTAATTGCATCAGTTATTCTCAGTGGTTTTATAATTTTATTGTTTTATCACCAATATTTACCCACATTTCTTTTTTTGATTCCTTCATTACAAGGAACTTGAGTTTTTTTGTCACTAGATGTGTTGTTCTCTGCACCACACTTTCCTTTTGTTTTCACAGCTTTATTGCAAAATCCCTCAATACATTTTTTGATTGAACACAGGTTAAATGAATGACAGTATCAATATTTTTCTGATCTGCTTTGCCATCAGATGTTCCTTTTGAAAGCAGAGCAAATGAAGAGATATGAAAAAGAAAAGGTAAGTTTTAAGAGCTGCGTGGTTGGAGCTAGATGCATTTTTCTACTTTGAATCCTTAGTTTTGGAGCATCACAGCATCATCTTTGATAAATTTACTTTTTTCTATCCTCTAAGTCCTTTAGTAAATGATTAATCTGTGATCTCTTAAAGATCAATCGAATTAACCAAGCCAGAGAACAAGGCTGGAAGCATGTCTTAAGTTCAAGCGGAGGAAGCAGCCCAGAAAGAAAGGTATTGGATATCATTTATTCAGTACCTCTGAATTTTACATGACATTGTAAGATTACTGATTCTGTTTTGTTCTGTTATGGTTTTTAACACCCTTCTACTTCATAAACTTAGTGCTTTGTAGGTGTTGGAAAGAGAGCTGCAGGCGTTGGCCCATACCATGTCCCAAGCTCTGCTTCAGGTCCGACTCCAAACCCCTATGAGCACTACCATGCTGCACTTGACCAAAAAGCTAAACCACAGTCAAAAGACAGCAACAGACGGGGATCTTCAGCTGGAGCAGGCAGTCCTATTCGGTAAGTTCAAATGATAGCTTGTTTTTGCCAACTAATTTTTTTTTATTTTACCAGGAAGGAACCACTGAGTTCTTTCAGAGAGTCCCAGTTGTGATGGCAGCACAAGCAGTTTCACATAAAATACTATTCCACTTGTCAAACTTATAATACATAAACGCAACGGGAAGGAAAACCATCATCATGATTAATCTGATTAAAAGTTTTAACACAATTAACCCATCTGCAGTGCAGAATGACTCTGAATGTCTCTGCCAACGCATTTGGGTCAGTTTGTCTAAGTGGCGTTACTGTCATGCATGGACAAATTGACAGTTGATCCAGTACTGACAGGCAGCAGAACCAACCCATAAAGATGGAAGATGCTAAACAGCACATTGGCCCTCTGGATGGAAATTTGAGTATAAAAAAACCCAAGACGGAACAGTCAATCGGCATAAAGTATTATGCACACTCTGCAGGAAGGAGTTTTCTTTTCACTGAAGCACTTCCAGCTTCAAATACCACGTATCTGGCCACTACTGCAACCAGTGTTCCTTGTGAGAGACTGTACTCAGTTTCAGGCAACATTGTAAATGTGAAGCGGTCAGCTCTCCTCTCAAGCAGTGTCAACAAGTTAGTTTGTCCAAGTAGCTGGCTGAAAGAGAAGTAACAGGGCCACATTAATGTGAATAAATGTTTGCTTAAAGAAAAAAAGACACAAAAAGTTGTTGCGTTTTTTTTAAGTTGTTTTGTTGAAGGTGTTTAATAAACACACTAGGTCCATATATATTCTCTTTCTTAAGTCTGTTTGCTCGTACATAATGAAACCCGATTAATATAGATTAGAAATGAATATCTAATCGTGATTAATCTACAGCAACCCTGTGGTTAAGCTGATTAAAAGTTTTGATTGTTTTGATGGTGCTAATATTTATTTATTTATTTATTTATTCTCACATATATGTGTGAGCAGGAGGGGCCAAATTTTGTGTGACCAGGCAGGGGTCTTGGTATTCTCCGCTTACTTTTTCGCTTGTATTTTATTGCTTTGTTTAATTTGATCATGAAGTTTATGTCTTAATAGATTTATTTAATGCTCTATCATGGTGTGTAACCAGTGTTCCAGCTGCTGCTGGACCAGTGCTACCCAATGGTCCTTCCCGACTTGTAAACCATAATGCAATCAAAAGAGAACTGCAGCGGCTGCAGCACGTTTCAAAACAAGCCCAAATTAGTAGGTCAGTCAAGCTGCATTCCCCAATCATTTTTCAGATTTGGAAATGTTATATCAATGTATCTTGCTATTGTGTGGAAGGTAGTTTGTTTTCATTCTGCATTCTTTTTTTCAGGCAGCGTGGTCAGATGCCTCCTGAACGGGCCTATCAGGTTGAGGAGTTTTTACAGCGTAAGAGAGAAGCCATGCTGAACAAAGTCCGTGCTGAGGGACAGCTGGTATGTATCGTGGCTTGCTGTGTTCTCACATAAAATAATTGAATCTTTTCCAAGATACTACAGCTGTCATGTCTCCATACAGACTGAATCGGCATTTATATGAACTGACATGAAAAATGACATTGGTCTATTTATGGCAAATAGTATAATGACAAAGACCAAGATAAGATGAGTAAGTAAGTTGATACACAATTAAATTAACCTGAGCACGCTGTAAAACTGAAACAATGAGCCACAATTGGGCTAAAAGTTCTGCAGCACAGGGTGATAATTGTCATCACAGTAATCAGTATGACAGGCCACTTTCACTTAATTTGTTGTTAATAGGTAAGGCTGTAATTATTTAATGTTGATCTGTAATCTGCAGTAGATGGAAGGCAACACAAATGAAGTTTGAACATGACAGGAAACGGTGCACTTAAGAACCATCCCTTTTAAGTATACACTACATTATTTTGTCATTTGCTGTATTACAGCCTTTTTTAAAAAATGAACTCAGATCATTGCTCTGTTAAAAACCACCCAACTCCTTTAAAAAAACCTCCATTTAGGGAATATATTGGTTGGTAGTCTACCATTATCCTGATTTTTAAAAATTTGTTGTTGTATTGTGACTCCAGTGGTTTAAAGGAATAGTCCACCCCCAGGCCAAATTCAGTGTCTCTCCACAGCCCCCAGACCTAAGTAAGTGTGTGGAAGCATTTTCCTGGTGACCCAGCCAATGTCCGAATCTGAGAGAACT
>JAQQZY010135301.1:0-21153 GCA_030068375.1 Ostorhinchus rueppellii | reverse complement strand
GCGGGTAAGTTTAAGTTATTTGGTTTTTTTTTTTTTTTTTACTTTTTTTTTTTTTTTTTTTTTGTTTCTTATTCACATATTAACAAACATTAAAAAAAAAATAGACATTACAGCATGGTCAGTTGAGGGTTACAGAGTTCACCAAAAAATATCCATAAGTACCACAATAAAAAAGAAAAAAATAGGGCCATCACATGCCCCTTTCAGTGCTAATGTCTTTTATTTTTTAAACCTAGTCCATTTATCTAATTTTCTATCAAACTCATCTTTTTTTTTTTTTTTTTTTAAATGTATAATCACTCAGAAGACATTTGTGTTTAAATGATTTCAGACCTCGGATGTTTTTTTTGGGTTTTTTTTTTACAGTGGTTATAAAGTGTGTGCACCCTGTGGAGTTTCTCTTTTTCTGAATTAGTATAATCTAAACAATTCTCAGATTGTTAAAACTAGATAAACAAATGAGACAAACATTTGATTCACATTTTTTTTTTTTTTTTTTTAAATATAGGAGCTGTATCCCATTTTAAATGTTTCACACCAAATATGTGAATGCAGCATTCCCAAAGATTGGGTTGCAGGGGATTTAATTTGATTTGCCAAATAATGTTCCATTTCAAGCACTTCAAAAAGCATTCAGCAAGAATTTTGTTTTTGATGTTAGCAAATGTTTGTATTGTTCTGGCAATTGTGCTTCTAAAAGTCTTTGTTTTACTGATTAGAGGGGAAAAGCCTCTCTGAGAGCCTGTTTCCTCTGCATAAATGCATTAGTTTGGTATCGAAATGTTTTAATGACATGAGCAAAGAACAAAGCTGTGAGTTATCAAAGATGTATTGCTTTTGTCATGTTTACCAATTAAAGATGATATTCGTAAGCTTTGTAAAGTTGTGAAATGGCAGGTAAAAGGGTCGATGGTCACTACTTTTCATAATTTGTTTTTAATGACATACAGCATCAAATATTTTTGTGTGTTTTTGATACTCTGTGTCCTGTGACTCAGATATTTACTAAAGGTATAGAGAATGTAAATAATACATAAAAAGGAGTGTGTCTGTGTTTTTTTTTTTTTTTATTTCCCCCCCATTACAGGTGTTAAACATATAGCCCGGGGGCCAAATCTGGCCCACCACAGGGTTCAATCTGGACCCTGAGATACATTTGTGAAATGCAAAAATTACACTGAAGATATTAACAATCAAGGACGATCAAATCATTTTAGGTCAATTCAATCTAAAGTGGATCAGACCAGTAAAATATCATAACTTTTAAATAATGAAAACTGCTCAGTTTTATCTTTGTTTTAGTGTTAAAAAAAAAAAAAGTAAAATTACACAAATGTTTACATTTACAGCCTTTTATTTAAACTATGAAAAACTTAAATTCTCTTGAGAGAAGTCTGTAGGATTTGAATAATATTCTGCCTGTTAGTTAGTGTTTTTGTACATCCACTGTGCTCTGTATGTTGTGAAGGTATAATATTATCAACATTACACTTATTTTACTTAAGAATTTTCAGGTTGTTCATGTTATGTTCGAGTACAATTCATAGATATAAATATTTTCACTAAGTAATTTTATGTTTTTTCACTCTGAAGTTATTATTTATATTATTTCACTGGTCCGGCCCACTTTGTACCATATTAGGCTGAATGTGGAACTGAACTAAAATGAGTTTGACACCCCTGCGTTACAGCATAATCGCTGATCTGTAAAACATGATCCTGTCTATGAGGTCTGCCCTGTGAGCTCAGTCACACTGGCTGTTATCTTCACCCTTTAAATATCCATCTTATCCTTCATTCATTCATTCATTCATTTAATGACATGAAAGCCTGACTCTTAAGTGAATGAATGAATGGTAAGAGACACTCACATCCTGATAAGATTCTTGTGGCATAACATTCACGTCTTTCCAATCTCATACAAGCCCAGAAAATGTACAAATGTTTTTTGGCTTCCATCGTGAAACCATACTTGGAAAAAGGCTTAAATAAAACTTCCAATGAAATTCTTCCACCCAAACATCTTCAGTTCCTCCATACTCTTGTCTATTCGTCCATATAATTATCTATTTTTCCATTACAGGGTATTTTTTTATGGCGAGTTTATTGTTACTCAAACACAGGGTGGAAACATGGAGGGTTTTGTATGTGCTGCAGGTTATTAAACCCCTTGAGCTGAACTTGTAATTTGTAATGCACAAAGAATACCATGCTGGTTTTGTTTTGGATAAATGTCCAGCAATCACCGACACTCCTTCACATCCTCCTCCATGGTGCGTTCACAGCTGGAACAACATGTAGAGACTATTTGTTCCCTTTTTCTGCTTTACAGTGACAGAAACCGTGTAAACATATATTTGGACTCATCAGACCAAAGTACAGATTTCCACTGATCTAATGTCCGTTCTTGGTATTTCTTTGCCCAAGTCAGTATTCAGCAGCAGTTGAGCAGTTCCACAAATTACATCTGAGGTGCTTTTAACCCTTTCAAGCATGAATTATGAAAAAAAAGTAGCAAGATTTATTTTGGATTGATTTTATTATACAAAATTAGGCTAAAGTTGAAATACATTTTTCCTTCTGAAATATGGTTTTGTTAAGATGTTTAACCTCCTGAAACCCAGGAAAGTACAAGTATTGGCTTTTTTATTTAACCCTTAAAGACCCAGTGCTTCTTTTGTAGCAGTTCCCAAATGATTTTTTCCTCTATATTTAACCTTTTTTCTGTGATTTATCCCCATTGATTATAATATTATCCTGCTTATTTTGCCTTTTATTCAGTGTACATGATGTATGTTCCTATATTTAATTCACTGATCATGTAAGCTAGATGTTCATAAAAGCTCAGGTTAAAGTTGAGGGTTATTTTATCAAAAACACAGAAAGCTGAAGAAAAAGTGACTTTTTTTTCAAAGCAAATATATTAACTGAACATAAACCCAGTGTGTCCATCCACTGTCATTGATCCAATGTCATGGGCTTTACTGGTGAATCAGTGTTCTAGAAGATGACGGTCGGTGTTTCCACGTTCATTATGGAGCCTCTGAACGTCCAAATGAATCATATCTGATGACCATGAAAAGATAATAAACTGTATTTTACACCAATTATTCCCATGTATAGATAGGATTAGTAGATCGACAGGTATTAAACATTTGCCATCAGTAGATGGCTTTGGTGTGGCTGTTTGGGTGTTTATGGGTTCAAATAAATAATTGCCTATTATTGGAAACATCATAAGGCAACAGTTTTTTCAGATGCATTAAAAAAAAAAAAATGAACAGCCCTTGCTATTTTTTTTTTTTGTATAAAGCTGTGAAACTCTTGTCCACAAACCCAGGCATAAAACCCAGCTGGGTCTGCCCGTAGCTGAGGTTAACATTATGAGATCACAGAGCAGTCCAGATTCTAAAACTAGGATGATCCTTTTTCATTGTACTGCTTAGGGTCTCTGGAGACTGCCCCCATGTGGTTTGGAGAATATTGCCTTGACAACCCTTTGGAAAGTGAGCTTGAACTGTGTCCACAAATATGGGCACCATGCATGAAAGGGTTAAGTTGTGGTTTCTGAAGCTGGTAACTCATCCTCTTATTGTCTGCTGCAGAGCTAACTCTTGGGCCTTTATTTCATGGGTGACGATGGTTTTTGCCACTGCACCTGAAGGTTCTTTCAATATATTGGAAATTTCCCATGTTCACTGACCTTTGAAGTCTTAGGTCCAGTAATATGGGATAGAACACAGAAGGTCAGCAGCAGTAGTAGTAGTAGTAGTAGTAGTAGTAGTAGTAGTAGTACAGGATTCATTGCCATTTAGAACTGCATACCAGAGCCAGCCCAACCCTCCATTGGACCCTAAGCAAAATTGGATTTGGGGGCCCTCTATTTAGTTTTTTTGTTTCATTTTTTTCTCCTCTTCCTCTTTCAGCCCCAGAAGGATACGTCCTTTTTGGGACATTGTTTTGATTGGAAGTACTCGTGAGTTGGATGTGTAGTAAGGACTACACAGCAGGAGGTACACATTATGGTGCAGCAGTTTTCACATTTAAATAGAGGTAATAAAAATCACTAGACCTACATCAACAGCACCACAGAAAATCGTTTTTTGTACAATAATGTAATTTTGATTGTATAGCTATAAATCATCACTCATGCACGCAAAAAGTACTTTTTTTTTTTTTTTTTTTTTAAATTGCTCTTGCGGGGCCCCCGAGTGGCTACAGGGCCCTAAGCAGGCGCCTTGTTTGCTTATGCCTTAGGCCGGCTCTGACCAAACCTACCTCTGCAATACACAACTGACGGTCTCAAACACATTAAGAAAGCAAGAAAATCCACATATTAGCTCTTGACAAGTTACATCTGTTAACTGAAAAGCATTTCAAAATATTCCAAAAATATAGAGAATAGTTGAATTGTTTAACACTTTAGTTTAATGCCTCACTCCATATGTTTGCTTTGATATCTACAGTATTCATCTTTAATGTAGTGATTTTTTTTTTTTTTTTTTTTAAAAGAAAGGAAAAACATGGAATGGGAAAGTGTGTTTAAAGTTTTACCAGTACTGTATGTGGACCCTTTACCCTCATGAATAACCACAATGTTCCAGCATTTGCATCAATTTGAGAAACGAGTATGTTGGCTGCCCTGAAAAGATTCAAATGTCCCTTTAGTACAAATCCCCTGATATAATCATTTTACTCGATGTATTGAACTAGTGGCTCCAAATATAATGCAAAGAAGAGTGATCATGTACATCCTTGTCTCAAGTCTCCTTCTAGGGTCAAGCTATTTGAGAAATACCCATTGATTTGTGGGATTGTCATATAGTGTTTGTATAGTTGTAATGATTGTACACCAAATCTGTGTAGTACTCTTAAGTTCCAGTCAAATGCATCAAATACCTTTTCTTGTTTCTCTTGATCCTTTTTTTTCCCCTGCTGAGTTGTCTTTATTTAGTCTTAAGAAGGTGAAATCTGATCATGTTTTGGTTTATACTTATTCAGAAAAAGGATACACAAGAGGTTTCATCGTGTTTTAGAGTCATTTCATAGCAGTCTGACTTTATTTTAACACCGTTTTCTTCTGTCTCAGGTAAACTGTGGGCTATGGTGTTGTTTGATCATCAGAGGAGAAGAAAGTGATGCAAAGGACCTTTCTGTAAATAGAGACCTCCTTTCTTCTGGACTGCATTTACTCTTTGGAAAAATGCTGAATGCTTCTTTACAAACATTATGGACATCCAAAAGAAGAGAAGATCCTATTGACTGTACTGATCATTCAGCACGTCTTTTTCAAGTGACTGCATATAATTAGCCTTACAGGACAACAGGACTTCTTCTCTGACACTATACTGCTTGTAGTGGAATACAATGGTGACTTTGCCTTTATGTGAATTACAAGAGTAACATTTCCTTTATGAAGGTTCTTTTCTTTCTCCAATGCATTGTGTGTCACCAGTTGAACAGGGTGAACAGCAGGTCAGTATGTTGTAAGAATAGCAAGATCAGCACAAATTGTGATTTTGTTTATGAGTCCATTGTGACTTTCATCTCTTAAAAAAAAAAACTAAGTTAGATGAAAATATGTAGCTAAGCAGCAGATCTTTGGGGTGATTTTCAGGGAAATTCACAACCACATTGAAGCACCAATGTGTGGGTTTTACAACAGCAGCAAAAAGGAAAAGAAAAATTGACATCAGCCCAGAAATATATTTGTCCCTCTGGATATTATTGAGTTAAAAAACCCCTGTCTCCCCAGACTTTATTCAGAAATAAACTGTAAACGGAAAAGCAGGTGGTAAAGTGTTTTTCACAAACCCATTTTCTGAGACTATATTAACAGCACATTTCTACTGAAATCTAAGATCATTTGCATTTTGCTCGTATATGTTCATTAGAAGTAGAGGATCATTTTTAGTATGAGCACAGATACAGTGTCCTGCCAGTACTGTAAATGGTACAAACTGATCAAACCAACCATCCGTTAACAGACAAAAAAAAAACTGGATTCAATCCTGGTTTCTCTCTCCTCTGAAAATCACTCTGTCCGCTTCTGCCAGATTTTGTTTTTGTATCACATCTCTCTGGAGTTCAGATCTGAGCATCTAGACAACCGAAGTGTAAAATAAACACAGCATCTGGTCGCCTGCTCGGTATGACAACGCTCCCAATCCACCCATATGGTTTACTGTTCACCTTTCAGTAGGTATCGCTGACACGTCCCTTGTCTGTGTAAGTGATGAAATGAGTAATAAACTATGATTGTGTAACTAAAAGCGTGTCTGTTTAAGGAGCAATTTATAACATTTCTACTGTGAACTTTCAGAAATAACTGAATATCACTATCATTATGACAAACAGAACAGACTAAAGGTCAAACTTGTCTTTATTGTCAGTATAAGTATCTATATTAGTTTCCCAACAAGCCCTGCACAGACCTGTTTGACAGGTTAAGCCCCGCCCCTTTTGGTTATAACCCATGGGACCTTATTCAGCCAATGGTGAGAGATAAGCAGTCTTGATCCTGTTGTGATTATGCCACCATTTACACACATGGTGTTTGTCAATTTTAACTGTTCTTTTATTCCTAATTTGTGTTCATTTTTACTTATCCAATCCAGCTTTATTTATAAAGCACTTTAAAACAACCACAGTGGACCAAAGTGCTGTACAGAAGAATAAAAGCACCAAGAAAACAAGTGGTGCCAGGCACAATAAACCCCGCCCCTCACACATATTGTAGCTTATTTTGGCATCGATCCAGCTGATGTCAGCATGTTCAATTGCCTCTATATATGTGCCAAGTTTGAAGCAAATTTCAATAAAATTGATGTTTTTATAGACATCTGAAATTTTGCCCATTATAAAATCTGATTGAAAAAAATTCAATAAAAGTCATAAAAAATGATAACTTTGACCTACTTTCCCCAGTTGTAATCACATCTATTCTAGGTCATTGGCAATCTATAAATTCCACCAATAGTTTTGCTGCTGTAGACATTTCTAATTTTACACATTATACGTAAATGGTGGTTTTAAAAATTCATAAAAATTTCTTTATCTTTGAGCTACTGTTCCCAAAATGTAATCAGATTTATCCTTATTTACCATATCAAGTTCCAAAATTTATAACTGAAGAACCCACAAGACCAAAATTCATCAGTCACACCTCATTTGAAAGGTAACAACCTTTAGTTTAAGAAAATGTAAGAATTTTTTTGGTATGTGGGTAAAATATCAATTGAACTATGTATGTTTAAATTAACCTAAAACAGTTTTTTCAGCTAATTAACTAAGCTTTAAAATACTGTGAAATGAATTTGGTGATTCAATTCTGGAGAATCTAAACTTTCTAACAAGGGTTAACATGAATTAAAGAGTCAAATCATGATTAAATAAACATAAACCCAGTGAGTCCATCCACTGCCTCTGATCCAACTCCATGGGTTTTACTGGTGAATCAATGCTGTAGAAGGTGATGGTGTTTCCATGGTAACTCCAGAACCTCTGAAAGTTCAAATGGGTCGTATCTGATGACCATGAAAAGATGATAAACTGCATTTTACACCGATTATTTATATGTATTGATAAGATTAGTGAATCAACAGTTATTAAATATTCAACAGTAGATGTTTCTGGTCACCAGTGGCTGTTTGGGTCTTTATGGGTTAAATAGACAAAGATCTTATGTGTAGTTGCCATTCATATTTTTTCTGCTTGGGTCTCATGGGACACACTGAAGCAGGCTGCTCTTTGCCTTTGCATGCCACTTTGTAACACTAGCCTCAGTACTGAGTCACCACAGCATCAGCCTGCCCTCAGTCTGACCAAGGAAGAACTCTGCAGTTTATCATAATTATGTTCCACTTTGCAGCTCTGATTAACTCATTAACTGCTACTGCAGAGGTATGTGCTAATACTCTGATTGCATAGAAGCTCATTTTAAGCCACACTTGCTGAAGCAGTACAAAAATGCAGAAACAGGAGAGGGCCTCAAATCCCTGGTGAGCATATTGTGTAGCCTATATATTGACTGGTTTTGGCTGTTTGACAGCAAACACAACACCACAACTTCATAGTAAAACTGCCTCCACTGTGGTAACGGTTAACTTCAGAATCTCACAAATACAAATGTAACCTTTGACATATTTCATAACCACAGATCATATATGTTTACATTTTCATATAAGGCAGCTCAATAATCACATGCTTTTCATTGTTACAGGGTGTTTCACATACAGTAGCTTATATCACACAGGAGCTACACCTACAGTTTGCTAACCTTATAAATATCCAGGCTTCCAGCAGCCCGGGCTTTTGTGGAGAAAAGGAGGTGTTGATTCAGCTGGTAATTTTGGAGTCTATTCTTAGTCATGATGTTGACTGTTCTAATTTTTACTGTGAGCGTTTTTGTCATGGGAACCTACCTTCACCCAAAAGGACACGCAGACAATGAGAAAGAAACAGTGCCCGACGACTAAAACAGCTGTAAACAACAAGTAGTTCCATTACTGACACGGAAATCTATGTTGTCTCTGAACTTTTATAATAACAGATGAGGTTTTAAAGGGTATGTGTTGGACTGAATATACCTGTCATTCTCTCTCTTCCATTTAACCCATAAACTTTTGTGCCAGTTCACAGATGAATGTTTCTCTATATTTAACCTTTCTTAAGTGATTTATCACAGTTTATTGTAATATTATTCACTTTAGGTTTTTTTCTAGTTTAAATCATGTATTTTCCTGTATTTAATTCACTGATCATGTAGATGTTCATTAAAACTCAGACTATTTTCAAAGGTTATTATGTCAAAAGGAGAGAAAACTGATGAAAAAGCGACTATTTTCTAAAATATATCATTAACTGAACATAAACCCAGTGTCTCCATCCACTGTCATTGATCCAACTCCATGGTCTTTACTGGTGAACCAATGTTGTAGAAAATGAGTGTTTCCATGGTAACTATAGAGCCTCTGAACATCCAAATGGGTCATATGGGATGACCATGAAAGGATGACAAACTGCATTTTACACCAATTATTTACATGTAATGATAGGATTAGTGAATCAGCAGGTATTAAACAGTTTAGATCAGTAGATGGTTTAGGTTAAAGGTGGACGTTTGGGTTGTTATGGGTTAAAGTGGGCAGGAGGGTGGCCACTATAGACAGGTGATTATGCACAAGTAAAAACACAATTATGAATATTTCTGCAAATAGGTCGTCAACTCTTTCCATGATGTGGGAGTTAAATTTGCTGTCATTGCCATTCCAATGACATTAATGGGTTGAACATATGGGTTAAAGACCTCAAACCAGGAAAAAGGAGTGTGAAGTACCTTCCAGAAAAGACTGCATTTATCATAGTGGGTGAAATCAGAGTGGGGCAGTGACCCATCGTACCTGGTGAAAAAAGTAAAGGGCCAAAATGATCAAAATATTTCCTTAAATTATGACGTCATTTTAAAAAAATGTATAATTTTTAACTTACAGTTTATGAGGAACCCAATGAACTGCAGCGCTTCTTTGCAAAACTAAAATAAAGTAGATTTTTATGTAACACAGGTTACATAAACAAATTTCATCTTAATCCATAAATACCCAAACAGCCACTGTCGACCAAACCCACCTACTGATGTAAACTATTTAATATCTGCAGTTCCACTAATCATTTCAATACATGTAAATAATTGGTGTAAAATACAGTTTGTCATCTTTTCATGATCATCAGATATGACCCATTTGGACGTTCAGAGGTTCTGTAGTTACCGTGGAAACAGTGTCATCTCCTACAACATTGATTCACCAGTAAAACTCAAGGAGTTGGATCAATGGGTTTATGTTCAATCAATGATAGATTTGGTTGAAAAAGTTACTTTTTCTTCATTTTCCTCCATTTCTGATATTATGACAATAACCTTTAAACTGGACTTTTATGAACGTCTGCATGATCATGAAACTAAATTTGGGAAAATACTGGATCTTAATTGAAAAAATGTAAAACACAGAGGATAATATTTTAATAAATGGTGATAAATCACTTAAAAAAATGTTAAATAGAAAGAAAAAAATTGGGGGGGAACTGCCACAAAAGTAGCACTGGGTCTTTACAGGTTAAAATGAACATGATTGTGCTACCTGAGCAATTGTTACCTCTGGGATTTACCCAAAATATTCACATATTTTCTGGATTATAAGCGGCTACTTTTTTTCCCCAAAGTTTTGAATCCTGTGGTCTATAATACGGCGGGGTTAATCTATAGAGTTTTACGGGCTAATGGCCTCCAGGGGGCACTCTTAGCAGGAAGTGCAAAAGTGAGACAGACCGGTGGAATGGTGATGCACCGAGGAAGACACTAGTTATAAGCTTAACTCGCTCATACACCGTCATCATGGAAAACACATGGAGAAATGCATATGATGCAGCTTTTAAGTTAAAAGCAATCGGCCTGGCTGTCTAAGAAGGAAATAGAGACTTTTCTGGTTTTTTTAACCAGTCGTGTTACTCCTGTGTTACAGGCACTGTTTCAAACACAGCAGGGACGTAAATAAATATTTTAAAAATCTTTCTGTTTACTATCTTTCTGTGTAAATATGTCATGTTACAACTTGGACACTTGTGGCTTATAATCAGTTGCAACCTACATATGTAAAAAAAAAAAAAATTTCTTTTAAATTTCGATGGGTGCAGATTATATTCAGGTGTGCTTTATAGTCTGGAAAATATGGTAATTAGATTGTCTTTCCACACAGCACAGAGGAACACTTTGTCCCTGACACTGTCACAACTACAGATTTCCTATTTTTGCACATTACTCTGTTGTCTTGATGGGACAGTTTTTAAATGTTGTTGCTGAAGACCCTGTGAGAAATGAGCTTTCCTTCTCTGGGAAAGAGCATTACTGAAAAATGTCTTATCCTGCTGTAAAGGGACCCACCAGCATCACACTTCACCACAGTTTAAGAAACCTCAGACATTTGTAAAGGGTTGCTGTTTTTTGGTTGCGTTGTAATTTGAAATGCTTTGATGACAATTGTGTTTGTAATAGTGTAATAGGTTGTTCTTCATGTGCAGAGGCCTGACAAACGAAGGGACAGGTCATATTTTTAACTCTGTTTCTTTCTTACATGTTTTTAAATGGACCTTTGGTTTTCATTTTCTTACATACCCTCTGTGCTTTCTAGACATTGTTGCTTGTCTCTGCCTGTCAAACATAGTTACACTGAATGATTCTGTTTCCCAGTCTGCTATTTCTTTCCAAACACTGAGTCTGTGAGATGTGTTGCTCCCTGAACAGAAGACAAGAGCTGCCTTAAGCGTCTCTCTCATGTTTCACAGAGTCTTTGTGAGGATCGAGAGCTTTTCTTACACATCAAGCATCTGCCTTTACCGAAGGCATCCTTTGGCAAAACGACGACACAAACCCTTCTCCTCGAATCAAAAGGCCATGACACTCTTGGCCTCAGTGTAAATAAACACGACATTTGGGGAGGGGTGTCGATGCCGGCCTTCTGCATCGAACTGAATCAGAGGAGCTGGAGGAGTGCCTGCGGGTGGTGAGCAGCAGATACAGAAAATCAGACTGTAAAGCTTCGATTTTTCTTTAAGGAATTCAAATGAAGTAAAAGCAGGCAATTCTCCCTTTTATTTAACTTATATATTAATTTTTTTGCTGCAGTCATTACAAGAACACATCACAGGAATTTCCTCCTCTCACCATATGCTGTATAGTTTCATAATCTAATGAGGGTTTTGTAATTACATAGTCCACCAGGGGAAAGGAGCACATCGATTCTCTGGAAAAAGAAATCTCATTACTGAGATCTACTGTAAACCGTCGACGCTATCAACAGCTTTGTACAATAATTGTATTTAATTCTTTTACATAATAAAAGGACTTGTCAGAATTACATGTTGTAATGAGAATTACAGATTAATCTAAACACCACACTTTGTGAAGTTCATAAAAGGTGTGGAGAAAAAAAAGTGTGACTTGTAAAAACACCAACTTACAGGAAATGTGTCATCTGCCTATGTGATTTGTTGTGCTGGTGCAATGCGATAGTCTGTATGACATTTCAATATATGTGTGCTGTACAACTAATGAATGCTGCATCTTTATGGATGCATAGAAAACCTCTGATGCATTCAACAAACCATCAAATGACAAATGAGACTCACCAGACACTCTGTGGAATTATTTAGATGTTTCTGTGAGAATAATAAAGACAGTGGCTGTGATGTGCTTGTGTAGACTCACAGTACTCTTCTCCTCTACTGTGTGCTGAAACCCTTTTAAGTAGAACTTGAAACTTTGCTTTGTCTCAGCTGAGGAGTCTACAACTGTTCAAGACGTGACCAGAAAGCAGAGGACGAGCAGCTTATGGATCTAACATCAAAGACTATCGATTCATCTGTCCATCACTGTAAGCATAAAGTGTGTATGGATCATCAGCGTTGCCCTAAAATGATGCTGTAACTTTCTCAAAGCAAGAGTCTGACAAACACACCTACTTCTGCTATAATTAACTGTGTGTTTGTCATTATGTCATTTGATTTTTATATAGTATAATGTGAAGGTTGGTTATTTATTGATGTTTTTCCTTAATACTTTGAAATGAGCTTATTCTTGTACAACAATTAACATGATATAATAACTGCTTTCATTATGTTGTTTTGACTTAGAACAAATTACTATGTTAAATGAGAGCACTGATCATGAATTTTTAATACAATACAATATCGAATTAGTAAATTAGCACAGACAAATTTAGCACTCACTCATATATATTGTTACATATATTGCAGCTAAGGTTCGGTTTGATACTGGGTTTTGTTTGTTTTTTTTGGTGAATATTGAATTTTTTAATTTGTTTGTGTGTGTGTGCGCATGGGGGTATGGTCCATTACTTACATAACTAATGCTGGTGTGAAACAAAAGTGAAAATTCACATATGTTCAACGCCCAACTCTGGGGTTCTATTCCTCTACTATACAGAAGATCTTACACAACATTTTCACAACTTCTAACCTGCATCCACTGGACACACAAATGTGCCCCCTTTGCACCGGACGTTTGTGAATTCTGACACTGTTGACAGTTTGGTTCAGGTAAATGTTAGTGCCAGTAATGTAGGACATAAGTGGAAGAAAACCTGCCTGTTATTTCGGTTGGTTGGTTGTCCCCCTCGAGGATGAAATTCATTGAGCAGAATTAGGGATGTAAAAACCAGAGGGAACAAATCGCACAACATGACACCCACAACACTAAATATCAGGTCAGGGTTCTCCCCAGAAATTTATAGTATCCCGGCACACGAGGTCGTTTTTCTGGCCGCTCTTCCCTGGCTGCAGGAGTCGTAGTCACCACCAAGGACACAACAAAAAATGCAGAGATCGTTCTCTGATCATCAGGCTTCGTATAGCGCTTGGGTTTTGACGTAGTACGTGTCGTCTGGATGTAAACAGGAAGTGAGTTTACGTGCGCTCAGATCCCGACCAATAAGAGTGCTTGATTTATCGCATTACATCATATCCAACCAATTGGAAGAAAGTCTCGCGCTAAAACCTCGCGATACACGCAACTCCACAAGATTTCAAAGGAAAAACACCATGGCGCTGGAAAATAGAGCGCGTGCCTGCAAACGTGACAGATTTCGGTAGATTTTAGCAAAATTATCGGAGAAAAATAGAAAAAAAACACCCTAAATTTGAAAATTAGTATAGCAGTGCTGAGCTAGCAGTATACTGGTGCAGCGCCGTTGTTCCATCGTTTGGGGAGAACCCTGCAGATGAACAAAAATATGAGCTACAGCACAAAATCATCAGCCAATATACACAACAAAGCAGAATACCACACTGCACACAACTTCAAATTGTCCATTATTTCATTGAGCAGTGCCAAAAATGACTTCCATGACTTATAAATGGTTTTCTGAGTTACATCTGTGAAAACAAACTTGTTCCATTATAAACAAAGAAATCGTTCAACAACCCCTTAAAACATGGAAGTGAAGGGCTCTTCCAGTCTAATAGTATTGACTTTTTAAGCTTCAACCATAGCAGCTATGAGAACCTGTTTTTGATGGGATGAAAAGGCTTTAGTCCAATCAGAGCATCCAAAAGTTGCCAATGACAATCCGGTTGGATGTCACTCACTCCCTACTGTTTTGAAAATCAGCTTATATTACCACAAAAATGTCAAAATATTGCTAGAATAAATGTGCCAGTGGTCCTTATGCAGACCCACATCTGTAAATGTAAGAGTAGCTGGTTCAGTTTTGGAAAAATGCAGTCTATGTATGACTTGAATAAATTAATACCTAGAATTGTTGGAGCAGCTCTGCACATTGGCCAGACCTTCTTCTCATACATACTTAACCAGCTTTTAATATTTTTTGTTCAGTAAATATTTGCATTTGGTGAAGTATCAGGAAGCAGAGTGAGTTATCTCCAACCCATTTCTATCCCCAGCTCCAGTTCATTTGTTGAACGGTCCTTGAGCAAGACACTGAACCTTGAGTCCCTGTGACTTCTTCACCGCTGTGTGAACGTGTGAATGAGTGTAAGTATGAGTCAGAAGAAAAGATGGATGAGGTAGAGATGTAACTCCAACACTTTAGCATCTCATGTTACCGAAATAAACAGTTGAGAAGAGTCAGAAAGGTTTAAATATTTGAAATTATTCCTTCACTGCACCTAGAAACATCTTAATCCACTGCAAAAAATCGAAATCTTACTGAGTGCATGTTTCTCATTTCTAGTCAAAATAATAATAATTAATTCAAGATTTGTTTGCTTAATTCAAGCAAAATTTTTTTATTTTTTAATTTGTCAATGGAACAAGTGAAAATGATCTTGGTAAGATTTCTTGAAATAAGATTTTCAAAATCTGTTGTCTAAAAATAAGTTTTTATATCTCACTGAAAAGTTAGTCTTTAGGTGATAATGTCTTATTTTAACTCTGATGAAATATTTTGAGTAGAAATGAAAAAAATAGACTTGGTAAGATTTGAATTTTTTCCAATGTACAGCTGTAACAGGCTTGGATTGGACTAAAACTTAATAAATATGAGCGAAGACTGTTTTAACTTACTCAACAGGTGTTACATTCACATTACAATGTAAATGGCTAAAGACATGTTCACCATTTTGTGACACACCTTTGTCGTGAACATTTTCAGTCAGACCAGATGCACACTGGTCACGACTAAACAAAGGTGAAGCCCCCTGAGGACGTCCTTTACTGTTATTGTCGGTGCTACAGTGATGCATCACTGTTGTACTCATTAATGTCATTAAGACTGCCCCCAGGGGAGTTATCGCTATATTTAGTTATCAGAAATTTGATGAGGAATAGATCCTCGTGCATGTACACCGACCAGAGCTGACGTTCTAAACAGTATCCGGCCCTTCTCACGCCAATAAAACTGAGACGTCTCTAATTAGCACCAAGATGGATCACGCCTGTTTGGCGCGTTCCCCTGAGCTCTGTGAAACATCCCTCACAGGCCAGTGTTGGATTACATGCGGATAAGACAAAGGAAGCAGGAGGGATTGGTCCTGGTTATAGATATAACACTTTACTTCCTGTGCCTCAGTGGTAGGGAAGCACATCCCCCTTCATGCATCTTATTGCAGCAAATACCTAAGAGACCAACATTAGAGGGTTAAACTTTTTTCACAGCTTGGGGGAGTTTCTTTATTTATATAATAACAGTGATCTGGGAAAACATCAGCAGAGCTGCAAAAGCAGGAACCGACAGAGCAGTGAACAACAGGGACACGGACACACATAACGGAAGCATATATTTCAAGGTAAAACCAAACCATGAATAAGACGTAAAGATGTCTGCTCAGAGATTCCACCACAGTATGTACATGGTCACTGGCTGTTTCACATGAATATTTCCATATCACAACCATAAAATATGAACTGTTTACCAACTTTTTACCCAAGCTGTCCTTATCACTCTAGTCTCTTTTACACAGCACTTCACTTCTGGGAATATTTCACCTTTATTCCTGAATGACGTCTGTGTAAACTAAATGGTGGATCATTTGGTCCCACCTGTGTCACAGCTCTGTAACGCCTCTGGAGGTAGGAACAGAACCACGATAAAGGTCTAATTATGATTCTGGAACGCTATGTAAAAGGAACACCTCTCGTTCTGCAACTAAGGTGTATCGTAACAAACATATGAGTGTGACCAGAAAGATGTGGAACTGGGCAGACGGTGATACCCATGAGCTGTTGTCCCTTCAGACAGAGGACTCTATCCATGTTAACATTTGTGGAAATAGTGAAAGATGGGCAAACTCTGCTCGGGGTATTTCCAGTTATATGGAGCACTGACGCAGCGCAGTGTTTAGTGTGACATTGATTCCAGAACACAGGTCCACGGAGTAAAAGTCCCGCCTGTCTCACCTCTGTTACTCCTTTGGCTTGGCTGTGGAAATGGGCCAATGGTGGCAAAAACGTGGGATCACCATCTCAGCTTTGTTTCCAGGATCTCTGTACAAAAGTGCCTTCTAACTCAAAAAGTAGTTTCCCATTGGTTGTCATCACATCTCATCACTTTGTGATGCTTGGAGTGAAGGTTCCACAGCATTAATTTCTCCCTCTAGGGATCACATAAATCCCTCTGACTGTTTAGGAAAATATATTCAGTTAATATTTCTACAATTTAATAAATTGACACGACTTCACAGGTCTCTTCGAAACACTGTAATGATACTATTAGGTCAGAATTGAATATTTTTAAGTAGAAATAATAGCCTACATGTGGCATCTCCATTAATACCTATTAATACATACTAGACTGTAGCCACTTTGGAAAAACAATATAGAAAGTTCAGACCAAACATCTGACATGCAGTGTTAATGTTAATTTTATACTACAACCGTTTATATCAGCACTGGTTTGTGGGGGAAAAAGCTGTCAAATCCTTGCTTTCAGAGAAGTGAGCAGCTTCGCATTATACTCCAGCGAGGTTTAGCGACCAAATTAAAGAGGCACAGATACAATGAACACCAAGGCATCTGGCGCTGCATTATGTCTGTAGAAATCATTTTCCCTCAAAGCTGTCTCTCCATTGTCTGCCTGACACAAATTTCTGACTCTATTGTTAAGCTAAAAATTGCCTCAAAATTGGTAAAAGCAAGATCAAATTAGATGCTGCTGAGCATTACATCTGTTACAACAAATACACTAATGGATGGCATTGATGTTTCGAGTGAGCCATCAGTGTCATCAAACTTACCTGTGTGCAGCTCGGGCTGGTCGACAGCCCAAAGAAAAAGCAGAGTTTGTGATAGTCATTTACTTTGCCATTGTGTCTAGCATCAGCGTTTCAGGTTTATTATCTGGCCAGCCTGGGATGAATTTACTATCGTAAAAAACAGGCTTGCAACAGTAACACTGAGCGGAGATTGACAGTAACCAAATAACACAAGAGTAAGAAAACACAGGCTTTTCATGAAAGCAAGTCGTTTCAGTACTTGTCAGATTTCTGGTGGCACATCAAAATTGAATAGATGTGTCTTTTGTCAAATTTGTCAAGGTCTTTGTTTCCTGACAGTGTCTTTATCTGACTGATCCAAACATGTATGTCTAGGTATGCCTCCCATTCATCAAGACGTGGGTGAGATATTCTCTGGCAGTAGCATTCATGACTAGCTGCTGGATCTGCCTGGCTCCAGAATCATAATAGAGTTTTCTCTTTCTATTCCCATGCGGTGGCTTTTCTTATTTAACTCGTTCAATTATGAAGTGTAAAATACAGGATTAGATATTTTGAGCACAATCCATTTTGTGCCTCACAATTTCACGCTTTATGGAATTTCTCCTGTCACAAGTTAATTAGTCAGGTAGAAACCGAGGGGTTACCGCATCCCAGAACCAAATGACCCATATTTAGTACAAAGAAAAGCATAAAGACGAAACGCTATCCCCGGCACGGCACCAGAAGCGTGGCCTTTAGTGTTCAGCAGCAGTGGTCCCTGTTTCGTTGCAGAGCCTCTTTTAACGAGATAAACCCTTTACTGACAGTGACCTGAGATGAAAGTAGGAGACTCAAAGCCAGCGCGAGTTCAGGGAAAGTTCTTGAACGCCCCACCTACCACCCGTTCATTCCGCCTAAATCTCTCTCACCCTCAGTCCTGGAGTTGCTGCGAGGCAGAGATGGGAGGGAAGTGTGTAGGGCGGAGTGCGGCAGTGGACTAGAAAAGTTCCTTTGCCTCTATTACAACTTTGTGGTTGATCCCACAAGGAGGCCTGGCTAGGTGCTAAAGATGCTGGGATTGACGGCCCTAATCTCACAGACTCCCTTCGTCTCGCTCGAACTTGGCCTCTTCTTTTGTTCTTTAAGCCTGGGATTCTCTTGTTTCGACAACTCTATTTGGACGCAGAGCCGGGTTCTGTGGAGGGGAGGAGGGAATGCTGCTGCAGGAGTTGCATTAGCGTTAACCGAGGTTCACGCCACAGATGAGGTTTATTGTCCTCTGAAGGGACAAACTGGTGTGAGTCAATCTGCTGACCAATGTATGAATGGATTTGATGAGCTGTTTAAACTTGAATGTGATAAAAAGGAACATGAATTCAACAAGTAAAACCAAATAAACATCCTGCCGTACAATAAGGTGTATTAAATATTCAATATTCTAAATTGTAATTTAGTCATTTTCAGGCTGCCTATTTTTCATTCTGTCTAATCAGGTGTTTCATACTTAGGATGCAAGTAGAATGTAATTAACTGCTGCACAAAAACAACATTCAGGGATGGAGTGCATTAATAACATCTGGACGCATGGAATGTAATTTGCTTTAGCCTACACTGACACCTTTGGTAATGGTGAGTTTATTTAATTAAAGGATGATGGAAGGGCATTTTAAAAAGCAGCGGAAAGATAATGATGTCAGAAGCAGACAGACCATCTGAAATACACAATGAGGCTTTTTCCCCCACATATCCTTCAGTTCATGCAAGTATAAAATGCAAAATGAGCCTTTAACTTTACTTGTAAATCAGTGCTGCATGTCGGGTTGAATGTAAACATGGTACAGACTGTCACACACGCAAATGTCATGTCAAGAACTAGTGAAGCCAGGCTGTTTTTATAGTTGTACTTGGCAGTCCTCTATCAATTGTTTACAACTTAAGCTGTTGCATTCATGTCACCGAAGAATAATTAAGCGTATGTCATTTTTTGGAATTAGACAATTTTTCATTAATGTCACTATGAATATGCACTGCAGTGAAACATGTTTGCCATTAATTATACTGTATAGCAGCCCCTCATTAACGATGTCTGAAGAGTTAGATAATACCATCGCTAATGAATATGTGCCTCGCTACTCAGCATATGTGAAAATGACAGGAAACGCAGACCTCACCAAACCTCTGTTCGCTGTGTATTCATGAGTGTACGAAGCCACGGGGTTTATTAGAGGCACAGCTCTCCAGCCCTGATCCCCTCACTCCAGCATATACAGGCTGTTTGTTTTGCAGACAGGAACCTTGGCAAGCAGCAGCGCTCAAGTAGACACCCAACTGCTGCTGTGATACAATACATTGATGGTCGCTCATTTCCATGTCGCGCTGCCTCTTTTATTGAGAGCACTGCATGGTAAGCACCTGTGAGCATCAGCCAAATGACAGGATACACCCCACGCTCCCACATACCAAACAAACACGGTAACAGCTCAGCTCCAGGCACCAAACTAAAGCCCTATTCGGATTAGTGTTACATAGGTACGTGAAGAAAAGTCATAATTGGCAGAGATTTTAGTCCTGCCTGAATGTGCTACGTCAGTAATCATTAACCGCACAGTGTCAGTAAAGATTACCATGACTTCTACCTTCTGTAAAATGACCCAGGTAATACCAATTCCAGGATTCTCCCTAGAAATTTATAGTATCCCCCCCCCCCCCCCCACACCATCACCACCACCAATAAGAGTGCTTGATTTAATGTATTACATCATATCCAACCAATGGGAAGAAAGTCTCATGCTAAAACCTCACAATAGACGCAACTCAAGGAAAAACATCATGGCGCTGGAAAATCGTGTGTGCATGCAAACCCAACAGATTTCGGCAAAATTATCAGGGGAAAATATAAAAAAAAAAAAAAAAAAAAAAAAAAAAAACCTAAATTTGAAAATGAGTATAGCGGCGCTGTGCTGGCAGTACACTGGTGCAGCGCTGCTGTTCCATCGTCTTTTCTTTCTTTCTTTTCTTTATTTATGTAGACAGGGACAGTGCATAATATACATTAACCTTAAAAAGGAGAGATGTAATGTACCAGGTTGTAAGTGGTAATTTCCACCTGTATGGGCAGGCTGATGTTAGTAAAAAAAACACATAAATAAAAACTAAAACATATACTAAAAAATACATTTCTACAATTCCATCCATTCCTGGGGAGAACCCTGCAATTCTGTGCATAGTTAATATGTGTATGTAGATATCCAATCATATGTTGTTTATAAATGTTTTTTGCAGATTTTTAAGCATGGAGGCTCTTTAAGAAGTCCTCAGTTTACCAGTAGGTGTATGTAATGCTACATTTGTACTACGTGGTACAAGCTTGACTTGACTTTTTTGCGTTTCCATTATGTTAAAGAACCTGGAATCTAGTACCTGGTCCTACTTTTTTAGTCTTTGCTAGGCTGAGGTTCCAAAACAGGGGAAGAGATAATAAAATGTCACATGTGAACACTGCAGACCACTGATTGGTCACAGTTGTCTCTGCATCATTGTGTAATCAATGCACAACACACCATTAAAAAAAGAAGTTTACAGTAAATATACCAGTTGGCTAATCAGTGATGACAGAAGCAAAATGACACCATGGTCAGTCCAGGAGGTTCAGATATTTCTGTCCTTGATGACCAAAGATTCAGTGTGAGCTTGACGGGGTAACACGCATTGAGCAAGTTTATGGGCAACTCTCAGAGTAAACATCACAGAAGTTATGCAGAGTGTCGCTATGACATCTGTATTCTAAAGTCGGTAGTGTCCTGTAATGGAAGTGATCTCCACGAATAGTATCTGGTACCTGAGTCAAGTCGAGTTAACCCTTATATTGTGTTCGGGTCCTCAGGGACCCGTTTTCAAGTTTAAGTGTGTAAAAAGTACCATTTGCTTTTT
>JAQQZY010135283.1:0-21174 GCA_030068375.1 Ostorhinchus rueppellii | reverse complement strand
TGACATATTTGATAAGAAAATAATTTCTCTGCAAGAGGAACAATTTTCATGATGTTTACATATCAGATGTCATTAGATGTGGCTTGTTAAAGCAGACCTGGGGCCAGTACCACAAAGCACCATTAAAATGGTTTACTTTTTACTGTGGTAAATCTCTGTGGTAACATACTCTGCAAATCTAAACTGCTGTAGAGCAAATTATGTTCAAGACAGCAGATGACGGTGTGTACAAGTACCATTAACTCATCGTTACAGTTTTCAGACAAGTAATCAGATGAAACATTTTCTATGCTCAGTGTTCTTACCTCTGTATTATTAGTAGGATGCTGAAGTGCAGTCTTTTTTTGTAATCTAGTAGAAAACTATACATTACTGTGTACTCCTTTTTGGGCTGCTCCATTATGGAAAAAATCAATATCACAATTATTTTGGTCAATATTGAAATCACAATTATTCAAATTATTAATTTTGAGTTTGACAATGCATTTATTCAGGATTTCTCTCTCTCTCAAAAACACTTTGTTATTGATTCTTTATGCAAAACATTCAAGTTATGTACTTTACAGCGGTTTTGCAATGGAATGGAATGTATTGCGCATGTGTGTCTCAGAAATTGTTGAAAGAAAAACGGAAAATAAATTGTTTCAACTCGATTATGAGTTTTGAGATCATTTGACAACAAAATCGAAATTGTGATCAAAATTTGATTAATTGCACAGCCCTAACTCCTTTTGTATTAGTGCTTCTATTCGCTGTGTAACAGTAGCACTTAATGTGCTAATTGTTGATCACAGTCACCTATCCACTGCTTGCTGCTTTTGGAAGTTATATTATCCAGTCATAAATGTGTCTTTCAGTTGAAAAAACTGAAGTTATTTCCATTCCATTGTCCTGTTACCCATGGAGCTTTTTCTATGTATTGTCTCCAGGGGCTGGGCTGATGTATTTGTCTGTCTTTCAGCCTATGTCCCTCTCAGCAGTGTTTGTCTGTGTAGGTGTAGGTCTTGCCCTGGTCCAGCTCAGCATTACTCAGTGCAGATGATTACAAGAATTGATCTCTCAATATGTGTCTCTGTCTAGATTTTGAGCTGCAGACATTCATATTATGTTGCACCATGCTTAATGTGTTTTGTGCACATACTGATCTACTGTTCACTCATGTTTGCTTCTTTTTCACCCCTACATCTTTTGTTTTCCGCTTTCTTGACCTAGCTTTTTCAATATACCAGCTCCTTCCAAAAGTGGTTGTCTCTTTGTTTTTTGTCTCCTCACATTCCTCCCTCCTAATTGCAGGCAGAGTCCGGTTACGGTTCAGAAACCAGTCTGAGACGTCATGGTTCCATGTTGTCTCTCACATCAGCAGCAAGTGCCTTGTCTGCCACATCCACATCCTCCTTTAAGGTAAAACTATGATCATCAAACTGTTTGAGGATGTTAACTGTATAAGCAGATGATATTAAAATTGTCAGCATCGTTCTACAAGATAAACACCATCATATTTACTGCAGAGCTTAGAGCCCAGAATTTCCCCACACCCCATCACAATCAAATAAATCCCTTCTGATTATTTGTAGCTGGAGTAAGAGTTTTAAAATTTAGTAATACATTTTTTTTTGCAATTACTGTATGTACTTGATTTCATATAAGACTACCACTATAAGACACTTTGTTTAGCTTGGAAAAAGCCAAGGAACAAATATTTTTTCTGACCTCTCCTCTGAGTTCTGCTTGTATTGCTTCTGTTTTTTTTGGCCCAGAAGGGCCATAGGTTGCGTGAGAAGCTAGCAGAGATGGAGACCTTCCGGGATATTCTGTGCAGACAAGTGGACACCCTGCAGAAGTACTTCGACTCCTGTGCTGACGCTGTCTCCAAAGACGAATTTCAGAGAGACCGAGGTAATCTGCACACCACAATACAGATACAGTGTGACGATTATTCTCTATCAGGGCTAGTTTTATTCGGCATTTATTAAATTGAAATGCATTGCTTGGCAAAAACATGGCAAAGAGGAATTAGTTTAGACTTAGAAATAGGATCTTGTTTTAGTATAACAGATCAAGATGTTAGTTGGTGTTGTAGATCAAAAAGACAACAAAAACATCCACTGACACTTATACCTCATTGTAGATTAAAAAGATTTTGTGATGTTTTATAATGCATTACTTTTATTAGCTATATTGATAATACTGACTCTGTGGTTCTTTCCAGTAGTAGAGGAGGATGAAGATGACTTTCCCACTACAACTAAACCTGATGGTGAATGTAACCACAACAACAATGGCAGCAAAGAGAAATGTGAGTTTAGTTTTAGCGTGTTGAATTTTTTCTGTATGTTGAATTTGAAATAATGTTTTTTGTAAATACTAGACATGGTAAAACCATTATACTTTAAATATGAATAATAGAAAGGGTCCTAAATATATATTTTGTCATTTTCTTTGCCAGTGTTTGCCCCTGCCAGTCCCAAAGGTATTAATGGTATAGACTTTAAGGGTGAGGCCATCACATTCAAGGCCACAACAGCAGGCATCTTGTCCACCTTGTCCCACTGTATCGAACTGATGGTCAAGCGAGAAGACAGCTGGCAGAAGAGACTGGACAAGGTACTTATACTGGCATCCTTTTTTGTGATAAGAACTGTTCACGCACATTGAATGATGTGTGAAGCAACTAAACAACAGTTTTCCTCAGTGGGTGTGTCAGCAGCTGCTGCTGTGTTGAAGTGTTGCAGATGGAGGAGTTTGCTGTAGCTGTCATTAGTCTTTGCTGCCTTAAGTCTCTGTAAGGGTTTTTGTAAGTGTTTGCAGGGGTTGTTTTCCAGGGGTCATAATCAGAAGCCTTCTGATACTCTCTGAGAGCTTCTGACTTGGTCTAAAAATTTCCAGCAAGTAGTCCCTACTTAGTCAAGAGTCCTAGAGGAAAATTGTCCAAGCAGCACTGAGCAAAGAAGTGACAAAGGCTTTTATCTTGGTGAGGAGGTGTAGTTGTTAGTTATGACTCATTCTTTTTAGAGGTGTGATTGGCTCATTAAAAAACAAAACAAAATGACAAACATAATGTGAAAATGTGTTAATGAACATAGAAATGACAATGCAGCCAATAAGGCTAATCCTACAATCTAGTCTCTATTACATTATTCTATTATTCTAGTCTCATAAAATTTAGTTATATACACAACTTTTAAAGAATGAACATTTCTGAGTATATTATCCATACTCTGAAAGTAATCTACAAAATGTTTGGAAACTGATCTACTTGTGGAGTAGCCTATTCACACATTTATTTATCTTCCTGTCTTTATTTAGTATGATAGATAATTTAGTAAATTGTCTATTTCATATTTCTGAGAGAAAAATGACTCTTTTTATCATTTTGTGATAGCTGGATAACAGACAACAAACATGATATCCACACAAACTTAATCTGTAGGATTTAATTCCCTTATAGTCATTCAACAAATAATATTTCATCTATCTCTGTCCCCTTTCACCACTGTTTAAGAAACTATTAAGCCTCTTAAATGTCCTCTTCCCTACTCTTAACAGTATTCCACCTTAGGAGCTGTCTTAAGGTTTAAGATGTAATGTGAATCATTTGTATTTTAATCAGAATCTGGTCACAACCCAAAGGCAGCTTATCACGTCCTAATTCATTGCTTGGAGCCATTCTTTGTAATCGGAAGCTGTTTGACTGTGGCTCCAGGTGATTAAACTGTGATCAAACATTCTGCAGCATGAAGACATGATTGTAGTTGGAAAAATGTCAGCTATTTGTGGCAGCATTTTAGTAAATCAATAATGGGAAAAGTCTGCTTTTTAAAGAGAGACTAAAAAGTATTTCATAGTGGTGGCTCTAAAAGCCTTTTATATGTAGAAAAATTTTGTCCACAAAGCCTGTTTTGTAATTTATAGATACTTGTTTGAAATTGCAAGTCCAAATTCAATAGTGTCTTTTTAACTACAGAAATTTGTGGCCACAATTCAGTGAACAAGATCCACCTGTAGAGTTTGCTTTCATGTCTTCCATGTTTTGTTTTGTTTTTTATTTTAATCCCATGCCATTAATGTTACCACATCATTG
The DNA here is from genome assembly GCA_030068375.1 of Ostorhinchus rueppellii. Classification (NCBI taxonomy): domain Eukaryota; kingdom Metazoa; phylum Chordata; class Actinopteri; order Kurtiformes; family Apogonidae; genus Ostorhinchus; species Ostorhinchus rueppellii. The sequence continues at coordinate 17,093 of JAQQZY010135283.1, read as the reverse complement.
ACTTAGAAAAACCATAGAACTGTGACCACCATTCTGTGCATACTGATCCTCTGATCCACTCTTTCGGCTTCAGAGGTTCACATTCTTACATCCTGATCAGGTCAGCTGATGTTGCCAAACCAGTTTTCTTTTTTTTTTTCTTCTTTGTATAAAGGTGTGCAGCCCAACCCTAAACACATAAAGGGTGGGAAGTACTCTGAGTTTGACTGCTCAAGTACTGCTGCCTTACTCTTATCAGTGTTGGTTATGAGTGTAAAGTGTAACTGCTGATATGGAGTAAGGAATCCAAATTATTCATAGAACAGAATTGATAGGAACAAGGTATGTCTGCTCATATTTGTGCGTACGGAAAAAGGAAAATGACGTCTGGATGCAGTTTGTGGAAACCGTCTTTACAATGGAGGACAGAGCTACTCAAATACCAGACACAGAGCTGGATACCTCTTCAGACTTGCAGCCTGTTCTTTACAGTAGGTCTATGGTTTTTCAGATAATGACAGGCTCTCCTCGTGTCATTGCACTGTTGGTGCATGTCCACACCTTTCTTTGCTTACTTTACATTGTCTTTCACTGGTTCAACCAGTCGTGTTTGCTTGTATATAGATTTTTCTAGAGCTGTATCGTTTTCTTAGTCTCAAGTCTCAGCCTTACTTGTTTGTGTTTGTTTGCACTCTCCTGTTATTGCTCATGATGTGAGCGGGTGCAGAGCAGCTGTGCAGATAAGTCTACATTTTAATGATTTTTTTGGTTTTGATTTTATCTGGCCAAATGGCCAAACTAATACATATTGAACAGCTCTGTGATTCATGGCAGCAATTTGTTATTTTACATCCATTTTCTGGAGAAGGTACGATCTGCCCCTGGCAAGAAAGGAGAATGAATTGGGTAAAACCTGTGCAAGTCCACCCACATGTGAACGTTATGGTGGGTTTGCCTGATGGCACATGCAGACCTTTTCTTTCAGAGTCGTTATCATCTATCATTTGAAGTCTGATGAAACAGTTATAGCCATTGGTTTTATGTTTTCCATCTGTACAAGAATGAAATCCTGTTATGTGAAGACCTGTATAGCTCTTAAATGCAGCACAGGTGGTTTAACCGGTGGTTCTGTTTACATTCTGCAGCTGTTATTTATTGAGCACTAACAAACCTCACTGTTCTTACTGTCCGCACAGGAGATGGAGAAAAGGAGAAGAGTAGAAGATGCCTATAAGTCTGCTATGAATGAACTGAAGAAAAAGTCACACTATGGAGGACCAGACTATGAGGCAAGATGAGATTTAGATTAAGAAGTGCAGAATAAATCACAGCAGAGTGTTTTCTCGCCCAGTTCTTCAAGTGTTACATCACACACATTTGTCTCTTCTGAGGGCTGTTCCCTCAGAGTTTCTTTGTTGCTGACGTTTGAATGTTTTTGTTTTCAACAGGAGGGGCCCAACAGTTTGATAAATGAGGACGAGTTCTTTGATGCAGTTGAAGCCGCGCTTGACAGACAAGACAAGATAGAGGAGCAGGTGTGACATTTTTCTATTAATAATCTGTACAGTAACATCTGTAACCAATTTCCTTTTCTGTTTATATAAGTTTACAGTAAATCTGATCAAATATTTTGTGTGTAAAATTTCAAAGTATACACACTATTATATTTGCTCTCCCATAATGATGCATACTCCTATATCTCACTACCTCAGTATCATCTTCCTCTCACCCTCAGTGCCAATCAGAGAAGGTCAGGATAACTCGACTAACTCCAGTTCCTCCTGGAGATGCCTACTCTACCATCGGTACACATCGATTTGCCAACAAGGTGATTAAAGCAGTTACATTTTCTCCTTTTAATGTAGATCTTAGTTCTATAATATTTACTTCTGTTTTAGGGTTTGCTACTTTTTGTTTAATCAGTCGTATCTTCAGTTGCCTCTTTTCCGCCAATGTGAACCTGGTGCTCCTTCTGCTAGTACGCAGTTGGTTTGCCAACTTTTCAAGAATTGGTTTACTTTTCAATGGGCCAGAGAGTCACTGTGGAGCTACTTCATCACATCCCTATATACATCCCCTAAAATGAAAGCCACAGAATTTCAGATGGTCACAGCCTCTGTCATAAGTGTTAATTGTTTCTCAACCTGCAGAGTGTTGATGCTGCTCTGGAACCAGTTTTCCTTCCAGAGAGCTGGTTCAATGGCTCTTAAACATGAAGAACTGGTTCAAAGTAGGCTCTGAAAAGCGTTGGTGGAAAAGGGGTACAGCCACACTTTGTCTGTCCTCTCATTTACATAACATGTTGTCATGATGAGTGTCCACTAAATCAGAAAAGAGTTTGTGCATATTTAGTTTTTTTGAAGAGCTTATGTAATGTCACAATTTCAAGGTTTTCAGATTGCTTAAATGCTGTTTGGATTCCTGCCCTTTTACTTCATTTGTGGATCATGTGGACACATGTATGGGGAGTTTGGGGAAAGAAGAAATGAAATAAAAGTTTTCAGTCAGAAAATATAAGCAAATATATGATTTTGGATTATTATCACCTTGTGTTTGAACAAAAAAAGCTGGAACAGATGATAAATAAGCAGTGCCCAAAAAGCTGGTTGACCTTTTGGCTTGGGTGATGTCCACAATAGTTTAGGAGTTGCACATAATCCTTATGATGATCTGCAATTTGACATGCTAGTTGAGCAGGTTATGAATGTTTCACAGCTGCAGTGGTGCCTCTTTCTGTTTTGTCTCTTATTTTCTCTTTCAATCTTCCTCTCTGCTGTACAGCCCCATAGCTATTCTTCCTCCCTGTCCTCGGTTGAGTTAGTCAGTGCTTCAGATGACATTCACAGATTCAGCGCTCAGGTATTGTATTTGGTCACCACAGAGCCTTTCCACGTTATCTGCAGGAGGGTGCAAGTACCCACTGCTTTCCAGTTCTTGTACACTGAGCATGAGCATGAAATTGTCAACTAACCAGTCTCTCCAGGATTTTACAAATGCTTCCTGTGCTTTGAAAATCATGTTAATAATCATGTGTTGTCAGTCTCTTTTGTAGATGATATGTGATGTATGCACCCACAAAATCAACCCCTTACGTTCCTGGAGGGACTGATAGTTTGTCTGAAAAGTCTTAGTGAAATGCTGCATGACTTGGATCTAGTAAAACTTCTTTCTTCCCTTCATTTCCTCCTTTTTTCACATCACTTTCTCCCACAGCACGAGCAGGCATGGATCCCAACTGTGTTCTCGATACATTGTTAGGATGTTAAATACACCTCCCAAGGAGGTTCAAGTGTTTAATCACTGGTTATGAAATGTTCATAGTTTCACCAATACTAATATTTATTTAGCTACTGCTCAGTGGCTAATATATTTGCTTAAGGAATTCCTGGCATTCTGAGAGGGCAGTTGTTTTCTCTTTGCATTCTATAATGTTATCAAACCTACAGTGTATGCCTGAATTTCAGTTGTGAAAGAGTATAAATAATTTGTACGCACCCTAACACAGCCTATCTTCCCATCCTGAAACTGTAGCCTGTTGTGAAGCATGTCATTGGTGCTGAAAGGTAGAAGCCAGATCAGGTACAACACCTTGAGTTTCATCAATATTCATCTGTGTCTTAGGTGGAGGAGATGGTGCAGAATCATATGACTTACTCTCTTCAGGATGTGGGTGGAGATGCCAACTGGCAGCTTGTAATAGAAGAAGGAGAGATGAAGGTGAGTGGAACAGCCAAGGTGCCTATGATTCATTTTCCCTAAGTGCTGTCGGTGAATATCTGAAATGTTATTCATGAATTAAAAATACATTAGAATACATTATGGGATAGCTCAGAAGTAGCTCATCATTTCTCTACTGAATTAAATCTAGAAACTCACTTCATTTTAAAAATTTAATACCTTGTAAATGTACGTGGTTCCTTTACCTTTCTGCTACAGCTGCACATATCTCAACATTTTGCAGGTTTTATAGTTACGTCGTAAAGTAAAAATATGTTTAGTGGCCTATTTGTTCACACTTGTTTTGTGTTTTAACAGGTGTACAGGAGAGAAGTGGAAGAGAACGGTATTGTTCTGGATCCTCTAAAGGCCACACATGCTGTGAAAGGAGTCACAGGACATGAAGTCTGCCACTACTTCTGGGACACAGCTGTCCGAATGGACTGGGAGAGTAAGACTGCCATCAAAGACACATAAGTAGCCAATCTATCATTGCTTTGTCACTGCGGTGTCATAACCTGAGGGAATTCTTTTCCTTCAGCCACCATTGAAAATTTCAACGTTGTGGAAACCCTGTCCGATAACGCTGTCATCGTTTACCAGACACACAAGGTAAATTCACTGACTGGCTGAAACCTGCCTTATATTAGATTTTTGACAGTATGCGTCCTGTCAGACTGTCATCTCAGTGCATCTGCCTGTGTTTCAGAGAGTCTGGCCTGCCTCTCAGAGGGACGTGCTCTATCTGTCAGCCATCAGGAAGATCCTGGCAACAAATGAAAACGACCCTGACACATGGCTGGTCTGCAACTTCTCTGTGGACCATGACAGTGCTCTGGTAAGACACCTGCATGTCCGCTATGTGTTTACCTCAAACTAGGCACGGTGTAAAATTGTTCCAGAAAAATGTCTTTTTATATGTATGAATGGGTAGTACCAGGAAATATTTTCAAAGTTCCATCACTAAGATTACTTCTAGACTGCTCCTTAGACTTTGTTGAAATTGGAGAAGAGGAAAGTGTTGGAGTGGGTTGCATTTACACTTTTTTGTTTTACTTATAGCCTACAAACCGTTGTGTTCGTGCCAAAATCAATGTGGCCATGATCTGCCAAACACTGGTCAGCCCACCAGAGGGAGATAAAGAGATCAGCAGAGACAACATCCTCTGTAAGATCACCTACGTTGCCAATGGTAAGTGTGTCTGCTGATGTCAATGTATACAGTGTTATAGTGGATAGTTATAGTGGATAATAACACCCAAAGGTGAGATCAGGAGCCACTAAAATAAATCTTCTTTTTGAATATCATTTTAAAATTAAAATACAATGTGTAGGTTAAAAACCAGAGATCATTGACGTCTAGGAAAATGTTTTAGTGTATGGCTTTTAAAACATAAATGTGTATACATAAACTCTTAAGTGACATTCTGAGCCATTTTTGTCAGTGTTTTCAGTTTGTTGGTGGTAGAGCAGGAGTCAGTCATGTCGACCCATGTGGATAACAATGCAAATTTTGACATCAGTGAGGTTGAAAGCATTAAATCATACAGTTGTGAGTTCAGTGCCTTATTATTTTGCATCTGTTGCATCAAACCCGGAACAGAACAGGATCAGGAGAAAAAAATAACCGTGATAAGAAAAATTATCTGAGATATGATAAAAGGAGCAGAGCTGAACATTTGAACAGCTTTAGGAAACGCCATTTTCACTGTGATAACATGTTTCTACCATGTTACACAGTACCCAAACCAAAATGTCTCTCACTGGCAGTATTTATGTATTTATTCAGTAGATGTATACTGCACTGTAATTGGGAAGTGACTATCTGACAATTTGAAGTAAAAACCTGAGTAGTATTAAAGCACCTGTATACAGAACAATATTAGTAACTGAGAGTGGATTTGTAAGCTGACGAGTGGTTTACAGACCTGTTTATTTGTTTACTTCTCTCATACTGTAGCTGTATCAGGGTCAGAGCGATGACTCCTCTCTGACGTTTTAAGAGTAGAGCTGAAAACTAGTGTGTGTAGTGTTCTGTAGTGTGTCTTTCTATTTAACACACCATAATGAGTAAAACCCACTGAATGTCTGCTTTATAAATGAGGGGAAATCGTCATTAGCACTAATCGACACTTTCCAAATCTGTAAAACCAGATGAGAGGGAAGATCGCTTGTTGTTCCACGGATTCATCACATTTTGTGTAAGACATTTTGGTTTAACCCATAAAGACCCAAACATCCACTTGCAACCAAAACCATCTGCTGATCTAAAATGTTTAATACCAGTTGATCCACTAATTCTATCAATACATGTAAATGATTGGTGTAAAATGCAGTTTGTTGTCTTTGCATGGTCATCAGATATGACCCATTTGGATGTTCAGAGGTTCTGTAGTGAATGTAGAAACAGTGCCATCTTCTACAACATTAATTCAGCAGTGAAACCCATGGAGTTGGATCAATGACAGTGGATGGATACACTTGGTTTGTGTTCAGTTATTGATACATTTTGTTGAAAAAGTCACTTTTGCTTCAGTTTTCTCTGTCTCTAACATTATAACAATCAACTTTATTGTGAGGTTTTAAGAACATCTACATAATCAGTAAATTAAATATGGGAAAATACCAGATTTTCACTGAAAAAATGCAAAATACAGAAGATAATATTACAATAAATGGTGATAAATCAATTAAGAAGGGTGAAATGGAAAGAAAAATTCATTTGGGAACAACCACAAAAGTAGCTCTGGGTTAAGAAGTGGCTGGTTCACCCATAAAGTATTTGTACGTCATCAGTGAGGTTAAACAAAAATGCTCCCCCAATAATTCAGGGGAAATCTTGACTGACATAAGAGCCAGACAATGCGTAAGCCTGTCTTAGAAACATCACTCAACGCATGTAGTTTCCCCTTCACCCGACTTCCTCCAGATAAGTGTGTTGTGACATAAAGCAGCACAGCAGAAGGAATCCTGAGCCACTTCATTGTTAGAGGAGCCAGGCCGGTCATGGCAGTTCATTTGTACAAATAGGATCGATCCCCAGACCATCACTAGGGGGCGTCCTAGACCAGTACTCAACCCTTATGCTGCAGCCTTATGTGTAATTCTTACATAATACCCAGACTTCACTGATAATTGTCCCCTGTGTGGCTGCAGTAAACCCAGGCGGCTGGGCTCCAGCTTCTGTGCTTAGAGCTGTGGCCAAAAGAGAGTATCCCAAGTTCCTCAAGCGCTTCACCTCCTACGTCCAAGAGAAGACTGCTGGGAAACCAATCCTCTTCTGAACAGGAAAAGGTAGCAAAGACATGACTTCATTCTCAATCTCATTGTTAATGGACATAATATCCTGTCGTCAGTGCTTCTTATTGAAACAACAATTGTGGATTTTCCTACATGATAAGACTGGACAGGGGTTTTCCAACGCAACAGGTCGAGCTGATTGAGCTAAAACAATGTTAAATTTAGTCAAACGTTTACATTCATACTGCAGGCACAACTGGCCCAAATCTGACTTTTTTTTTTACCCTTATGTAACACATATGAGTTTTAATGACAGTCTGAGCAGCATAAATCAGATTCTTTTTCAAATCACCCCCCACGCCACTTTTATATCCTACTCCTTTTTTGACAAAAATGACTTTTTTGCCTTAAAACGGCAAATACTCAATTTCTGTTTTTTTGTGTTTCCTGAAAGATCTGAAAAATGACTTTGACAGTTATTTAAAAAAGGTATCGATATGTGTTCCAAAATCAGATGCATATGTGATGATTTGCAATGTGACTTCAGTCTGAACGGTCATGTCGCACTTGTTATAATGTTTACATCATTTACAAATGCGACAAAGATCACAATTGTGCGCTGGAGAAGGCGGGACCTGGTGTGCGACGTCACATCTTCTGCGAATGTGGGTCACTTCAGAACCGTCGAGAAGTCTGATGGAAGTTGCGTTTAAATTATAACATGAATAACCACACAAAAGAAAAATCTGAATTGAGCATTAAGACCTGCAAGTGTGAATGTAGCTTTAATTTCGAAATGACTGTTTTCTATTTTCATGGACATTTCTGTGCCATCCCAGTTTTGTGTTATACTACACAGCTGAATTGTTTTCCTGACTCAGAAACACTCATGTTTACTTCTTTTTGCTTTAAGCTCACTAAGGGCTCAGGTTGCTCAGTGGAGACACTACAACGTTCAACACTGAATGGACTCGTGGTAATCACATGACCCATTCACCTGCCAATCAGAATGTGTTCACACTACTACATGTTGGAGACCGTACCATCCATGTCCCGCAGGACGCCGTCTAAGGAAGAGACTGGTTTTTACGGCTTTAATCCATCGGTAGTTGCCATCCCATCTGCTGGTCGAGGGTACATCTTTATGTATGTTGAAGAGTTTCCTAAGTGGTTTTTGACTTGATGTTACCAATTATATGCTTTTTTTTTTTTGTAAATTGTTTTGTATATTTCTTATGATTACACACTTACTGAGTTTTGGGGTTTGCTTTAATCACTAGTATTACAGCTGTTTGTTTTGCTGCTGCTAAAGTAACTACCGTGTCAGAGGACAGCAGGTGATTGGACGACAGGACATGCGTTGACGAGGCGTGGTACCGTATCTTCTCTTTCTTGCCTTCTCCTGTCCCTCTGGTGATGACTCCCTTTGCAGTTTGATGGAGGGTCAGAGCCTAAAGCTTTGAACATGATTTTTTTTCTTTTCTTTTTCCTTGAAAATCTTTATATTTCTAGATTGTTATTAATTAGCTTTCAGAGAGCACCATGGACACAATGTATTGTACAGAGAAAAACAAAATAAGTTGGTTTATCAAGGTGACAAATGTGAATTTGACTGTTAAACGCTTGAATTTGATGACAGCGATGGACCAAGAAAACCCAGAGTGGGAGATAAAGAGAATTTGTAATGTCTTATTAACTCATGTTTGGCAATATTTGTGTTGGACGTGGTTTCACTGAATACCATTCACTGGTATGTGTGATGCAGTCAGTGTGTATCGGTCTTAAAACTACAGGTACTTCCAACTGACCAGCCATATTGTCTAAAGATTTCTCTTTTACGGAGATCTCTAGGTACATTTCACACCCCACTGTTCTTTTTCCTCCATGAGATATTTCCCAGTGTGATGTTTGTGGGACTGAGACTCTGTTAAGTAACCCGTTGAAAAGGACATCATCTAAACCCTACGCGTTCAGTCATACTGTAACATTACATTTCACACGCTGCACTACAACGCGGTGGCGTCTCAGCCCTCTGACTGATCAGACACCCCCAGAATGCCTTAGACGCCAGGTCCAACCCTAAAAATCCTGGTTATCTCGTATGTACAGCCACCAGATGTGCATTTATCAACACTGAAATGAAACGGGAGGGGGGGAAAGAGTCAGCATTTCACATCATCTTACCTCAAGAATGAAATTTACTCTGGATTGTTTTTCTTTTGTCTTACCCTCTAACGTTGGGATTTTTGCAATCAGCAGATCTGTGTGGCTGAACAATCGCCATCAGATTCTTGGTCTGGGAGGGGGAGGGGAGGTGGGGGGTCAGAGGATCGAAGGATTGGAATAATTATTCTGCTTATGATTACAAGAGTAAGATTTAGGAGCAGTGTCAGCGGAAGAATGCATTTAGTGTTTTTAATTTGTCAGTAGTCTACACACTTTGTATATTTCTAAGTTGTACATCAGAAGTGTTATTATTTGCACTAAATGTAATGCAATTTGACAATGTTCTGTAAATTAAAATTGTTACACAACAGGAGCCAGTGCAGTGTCTGTTAATGTGAAGCTGATGATGTGGAAAAGTAACAGAAGTCTTCATTATTGTGATCAATGACAAGACGTCGAGCAGAGTTAAGACACTGTTTGAGCTGTTTATTTATAGGAGAATCTTCTAATATATAAATATGCATTGCTTTTACATTCAAAGATTAAAGTTTTTTTCAGAAAATGGTAAAATATTTAGATTTACAGAATAAATTATGATCTCTACTGACATGATTTTGGAGTTGAACGTGAACGGTGTTGATAAAGACGTACGAGACGGTACGCCTCGTAGCGTCTTAAAGAGGACACATTTATTCAGTATTAAAGGATATCCTGAGTAAAAGCAGTCATGACGCAAACCTCACAAAACTAGTAGCGCCACATCAAAATGATCTACAATGTTCCTTCATTGTCTCTGTGTACATGTACTATGAATGACTTACACAGGTGTGCATTTGTAGAATTAAAAAAAAAAAAAAAGTGCATTTTCATACATCCACATCTGTGCTTCTGAATCAGGTAGCCCACCCACCTAAGCAATGTCCTCAGAGAAAAATATATTTTACAGTAATCATAACCAATGTCAAAAGTGCCTTTTAATCTAGAGCGAGTGCGCGGTTCGTCTGCTCTGCGCTTCATCCAAAATGCAGTAACTGTCTTTTCTCACTTCAGTTTCCAGCAGCTCGTGGCGGGGCTTCAGGGTTCTGTCGCGACAACGTGGCCGTCTAAACCTCATCACAGTCTGTATTTGGCCTCGGTAGCTTTAAAATTCATCAGCTGAGTCCTTTCCTCATTCGTGTTGGCTGTGGTTGTCCTCTGAGGGACAACATCCTGTCCCTCTTCTTCTTGGACCAAGATGAGCATCATTTCACTGTAAACGTTTCTCAATGATCAGCAGCTAAAGCGGCTGGAAATGTCAAAGTGTCTTTCATATCTTTGTGGTCAGCAGGAAGAAAAGTTTTTAAAGAAATGTACGTTGTCTGCCCTCTCCTTCGTATATATACATACAGTAAATGTTCAGATTTTGTGTAAGCCGTAAAAACAGTATACATAAATGGCACCGCGTTAACGCATGCTTTAAAAGCAACACTCAGCTCAGCTCGATGTTTCTCCTGTCGCATGATGGAATGTCACATTGTTCCTGCAAATGTCCATTTTTCTGGTTACTTTTAGTCCATCAACCAGTGGAGAGTTTCGGTCTTTTACGTGTTGGCAATACAAGTGGCAACATGGATGTAGCAGCACTGGAGGTGGGGTCAAAGGTCAGCTTAGCCTTCCCAATGATGTATGGAGATTGTCTGATGATTAGCAGAAGGAGGTGAAGGTCGTACAGCTGCACTTTCACTACAGGACAGAAACAAAGAGGATCAATTACTATTTTTCAACTGATTGAGTTCAAGTGAATATCAAAGTATGACCCAAACATAAAGACAGTGAAGGTAAAGATCACATTTGGACACTTTTAATTCAAATGAAATAAAACTGATGACAGATATAAAAACATTCACAGCGAAGGTTTGGAACTGACTAAAAGAGAATGTACCCACTTCTAAAAGGTATAATGAGGTCAGACTGTTCTACTTTACTTTATTTTAATTTAATAGGCTTTTATGTTATTCGTCTAGACCAGGGGTGCCCAATCCTGGTCCTGGAGAGCTACTATCCTGCATGTTTTAGATGGTTCCCTCTTCCAACACACCTGATTCACACGACAAGTTAATCATCAAGCTCTGCAGAAGCCTGATGATGACTGTCAGGTGTGTTGGAAGAGGGAAACATCTAAAACATGCAGGATAGTAGCTCTCGAGGATCAGGATTGGGCACCCCTGGTCTATACTGTTGTTTGTTTATTTCATTTCGAGCCAAAGGAAAGAACCAAAACCAAACCAACCAAAAAATCTAATGCAAAACCAATGGAAAAAATAAAATGGATAATTATCAAAGCAAAAAATAACAAAAACACTTAAGTACATCAGCAATAACAAAACAAAATCAACAAGTACGTCTCAAAAAGGAATGGGAAGAAGAAAACGTATTAAATCCCACCCCCTCTCCCATTTCTACAACTAAAGACATTAAATCAGTTTCCTTAAAGATAGTTGCATCTATTCTGTCACACCACTGAAAAAACACAAGATCAGCTAAACTGAAAATTCAAACCAGATGTAGACTAATGTTATGAAGTTTGGAAACACTTTGGGTCTACTTTAAAAATGAATATTTACTGAGATAAAAGAAATTATTCTTCAGATAAAACACATTTTTATATAAAAATCCACATGGACACAAAAATTACACACTACTATTTTTTGGAATATTTTTTTTATTGTCACAGGTACATTTTGGGAATCCAACTAATTATGCAAGGCAGAGTGTTTCACAAAAATGCAAAATCACTCACAATTTATATGAGTTTAAATGGACAGGTTCTGCATGTAACGCCAGTGGACACCGTGGGTTACATACAAAACCAGGAATGAGACTGCAGATTCATGAAAAGCTCACATGTCTGGATTAGAAAAACCACCAGGATCCTCAAATTTAACCGTGTCTTTATTTATGGTGGTATATAAACCCATTTCCAGCCATGTTTTCCGGATCAAATGCACTGACACCTCGGTAGCTTTTCCTGGTCCTGTTGTTGGTCCTAATATTGTATTGAAAATTCATTAATTTTGGGGTGGCTCAGAGCAAGAGTATAATTTTTCATCATGAGATACATCCTGGGTGGATAATATGTCTAAAATTCTCTTTTATAATTGGGTCTAAAAAGCTGGTAAAGTGCCAGATACCAAAATATACCCTGTTTCATAGAAGCATCATAAATAAAATAAATAAATAAATACCAACTCACCAAATAGACGTCGAGGACAGATCCATCATCACGGTCTATGTCCACGTCCATGGTGCTCTGCTCTGAGGTGAGGCAGATTGCACTATCCTCCAGAGTAAACGTGGAACTAGATGCAACATCATCTCTGAAACAGAAAGAAATGTTTTTATTTGAACTGGAACTCATGACAGAGTAAAGTCAAAGGCATCTGAGGAGAAACAAACAGATCAAACGAATCAGACAGTACAGCAGAGGTACTTCCATCAAAGACGTGAATAGATGAACTGTTGGTACAGAGGGACACCTGTGCACGCCACAACAGACGCTCCTGGGCTCTGAACCGTCTGACAGACAGGAAATGAACAAATGCTCCACAACATGCCCAGACTTACTGACATTTTTATACAAAGGTAAAGCAGACCTTGCTGGGACAGGTAGGCATTGTAAAATACAAAAATTACATAATTTCTGGCCTAAAATTTAAGGTAATTTGATTTTAGTGAAATATAACATTTTCATAGTATTTTCGTTAAATAAACGCATTTGCAAGTAACGTTCAAGTAAACATTTTTGCTGCGAGAAATGTTTAACTCTACACTCTTAAGAAAGTCATACAATTTCTTTGTTAAATCTGGCAGCCTTACTTAAACTATGTGGGTATAATCTTGTAAAGTAACTGGTACTATATGTTATGTACAACATATAGTAAACAGAGCTTTTTTTTGAGTGAGTGAGTGAGTGGGGGGTGGGGTGGTAGTAATTTATTTATTTTTCTGTCTGTTTGTTGTTCTCTTTGTAAAATGTACATTTAAAATGCAAAAATAAAATCTATTTAAAAAAAAACAAACTGGGAATCTTTTCAGTGCGTTAAAGTATCACAGAAACATATGTTAGCAGCCATACAAATTCCTGGACATGTGAGAAGTTGGATTTTTCATTGAACTGAAAAGCTCAAAATATGCCGTGGCTCACATCAGTGGTCTCAAACATGCGGCCCGGGGGCCAAATGCGGCCCACCAAAGGTTCCAATCCGGCCCCTGGGATGAATTTGCAAAGTGCAAAAATTCCAGTCAAGGCTATGGAACTCATTTTAGTTCAGGTTCCACACGTTCCAACCTACAAAAAAAAATGACTCCAGATTTTCTTCCCAGTTTGATGTGAAAAAATATGACATTATGCCTATAGATAATGACAACTTCAAATGTATGTCCTTGTTTTAGTGCAAAAATAACATTAAATTAGGAAAATATTTACATTTACAAACTATCCTGTAACAAGAAAATGTGAGTAACATGAACAAACATGAACAACCTGAAAAGTCTAAAGAAAATTAAGCACAATTTTAACAATTTTCTGCCTGTTATTAACTGTTTAGTGTCTTTGTACTGTAGATGTGATTCATAACACATAATATACTCAGAATATTTTTAAAATTGTGTTTATTTTCCTTCAGAAATTTCAGTTTTGTTTTTTTTTTTTCAGGTTATTCACATCGCTTTTAAATGGATAGTTTAGAAAAGTAAGTATCTTTATAATTTAATGTTTGGCGTTGTCATTATTTATAGGTTATTATGTTATTATTTTACTGATCTGGCCCAGCTGGGATCAAATCAGGCTGAATGTGGCCCCTGAAAAAAAAAAGAGTTTTGAGACCCCTGGCTGCAGTTCTTATTTTCTGCCACCAGGGGGAAACAACAGCGCGTTTTCCCTCCATGAACATCAGGTGACTCCCTGATAAATTCAGGAATGTGGACTTGCCTTTTGCTTTTAAAGTCACACAGAAAAAGCTCCAGGAAGACGAGATACGAGAGGAGCAGAGTTAAATAACACCATGGAGAGAAACAGGTGAAGAAAAAGACAGATAAATAATAGCTTTGTTTTAAACCAGGCCTTGTCTGAAACATCACAACATAAGGTGTTACTACAGAAACAGAGCGAGCAGCTGTCAGACAGGGATTACCATCCACAGATACACAGTCACCGCTGCACTGCCTGTCCTCTTTTGTCACAGTCTTTCTGCAGCATAATGGCAAGAACTAAGACCGTGTCAAAGCTACTGGTTAAATATTTATGAAAACAGTTGACGGAACAATGTCAGTGCAGCAGCAGGTGACTGATGAGGGGTCGGAGCAGACGGGGGCCACACAATGGATCCTCAGAAAGCAAACTGAACCTGACACTATCGGACACAAGGAGAGGTGAAAGGTGGAAAACATGGAAAAGGGCAGGTGACGCAAAAAAGGAAACACCAATCTGATCCCTGCCCAGTCATGTGTCGAACATCTACGATCAACCAGAAGCATCTACTGGTCCAAAAATGTCCAGTATGTTTTTAACCACGAATTCTATCAATACATGTACATAACTCAGGTAAAATCCTTCTTTTTTTCAGCTTTTCATCATCATTTGGATGTTCAGAGACTTCATAGTGAACGTGGAAACACCGTCATCTTCTACAGCATTGCTTCACCATCAAAACCCATGGAGTTGGATAAATGATGGTGGTTGCAGATGGTTGCTTTTATGTTCAGTTTATGATCAATTTGCTGAAAATCTCACTTTTTCTTCAATCTGATAAACCTTTCCACCTTTGAATAAACCCTGAGCTTTTACAAAACATCTACATCTTTAGTAATTTAACCCTTTCATCCATGAATTATGAAAACCTTAGTCAATATTTTTTCATTGAATGTTTGTTTTTATTCCTCTTTGGGCATAAAAAAAAAAAAACTATGCAATTTAATTTTTTTTTAATGAACCTGTTTTTCGTGGAGTCACAAAAATGTTCACTCAGCTGGACACCATATATTTAATTTTTGAAGCAAAGGACCATATATTTCAAATTCATCATCAGAAAATGACATATTGCATGAAAACTATGAAATCAAACTATTTTTAACGCCACAAATCTGATGTTTTCTCACATTTTTATCATACTCTAATATTAGTTATTACTCATTTCATGGAAATAATATGCAAGAAAAAGCTTCTTAAAATAGTTAATTACGGTATATTAGCATTAAAAAAAATCTATGCAATTGAATTTTTTTTTTTTCTAATTAACCTGTTTTTCGTGGAGTCACAAAAATGTTCACTCAGTTGGACACCATACATTTAATTTTTGAAGCAAAGGAACATATATTTCAAATTCATCATCAGAAAATGACATACTGTGTGAAAACTATGAAATCAAATTATTTTTAATGCCACAAATCTGATGTTTTCTCACATTTTCTCATACTTTAATACTAGTTATTACTCATTTCATGGAGATAATATGAAAAAAAAAAGCTTCTTAAAACAGTTAATTAATTACAGCCTAATAACATTTAACAACTGACTTACACTAACTGCAGATCAGGTTTATCAAGAGCAGCAAAGTTACAATAACTGTATGAATTGCAGTGTGTGGGATGTTGGCTGATATGCAGCTAAAACAACAAAATCCATGAATATACGAGAACAGCTGTAGAGTAGCTGTCCACTGTAGTGATTATGCATGAAAGGGTTAAATACTGGATAGAAAAATTCCTGATTTCCACTGAAAAATGCCAAACTAGAGCATAATATTATAGTAAATGGTGATGAATCACTTTGGAAAGGTTAAATGTAGAGGAATAAATGCATTTGGAGGTGGGTCCAAAGTAATCTTAGGTCTTTAAGGGTTAAACATGTAAACTGCTCTGATGTTTCACACAGGAATCATTTCAACTGAATGAAAATATTCACTTTTTATGGAAATATTTACAGAGTATTCCTGGAACATTTATTCATCCTTGTCTGACAAATAAAGGAGATTCATTCTGTCCCTGTTACATCATGCATCTACTGACTGTACTGCACATATGCAGTAAGACAGAAGGATGGGGCTACTGTATATATTTATGGGATGCATGTTTCCAAGTTGAGCTGAGTCACCTCCTCCATGACGCACACGCGCACCAACAGGGTCATGTGACGTGAAGGTACAGGTGACAAACGTTTATTGCCGTGTGTTTGGGCACATGTGCGTGATGGGCGTGCCGCAACAAAAAGTACACTCCTTTTCTCAGCTGTTTACACCCACTGTGTGTCATGGGTTTAGGTGATAAAGATATAAATTCCAACACCAACAACACAATACAAGCTGTGACAATACAACTAGAGTTACCACCACGTCGACTAGTCAAGTGACAGTTTACGTCCATGTGTGTACAGTGTTAGGTGACTGAGCACAGTGAAGTACTGTACATACAGCAGGGGAGTGAGAGGAAAATAGATGTTCTCACCATATTCACATGTATGATTTCAATGAAAAAGACCATTCAGGTGTTGAATAGTGAGTATTAAGACAATATTATCATGATAACGCTGTGAAGCTGACCTTTGACCTTCTTCATATAAGTGCAATCACTGCATTGTTTTATCCACATTTGTGTCTTTATTTTCTTCAATAATTGGTGTATGACGCCCACTGTTATGGTAAAAATGTGTGCTGTTAAATCCCCTTTTAGGATTAAAATAGCTAAAAAAACAACTGATCTATTGTTATATAATTTTTTGACGTATGTACTCAACTGTTGTGGCAAAACTGTACTACAAGATGAGTTTTTGCATTAAAGGGATTTCTTTGCCACTAAAAGCCTTTGAAACTTATAAAATGGCAGTAATTGTATTTAAGTCTATCTCAGAAACACTAAACACTAAATTTGTCTGCACTGCACCACCTTTGGTTTTGATTCCAGGAGACGTTCACTGGATTTAACTCAGTAAATAGTTCCGATCCTTCCATGGGTAAATA
>JAQQZY010135260.1:0-41225 GCA_030068375.1 Ostorhinchus rueppellii | reverse complement strand
TATATACACACACACACACACACATATACACACACACATATAAATGAATGCAATAGTAATATAAATCCAAAGACATCTAACATAATAGCAAAAATAATGATAGGAACTACTTTACAGCAGCATGACTGACTTTACTGAATGACATACAAGTATTTATTTTTTTGTACAGTATTTTCAGTGTAGTGCTACTTTTCATTTTTAACCCATAAGGACCTAGTATGACTTGTGTGGCAGTTCCCAAATAGATTTTTCTCTCTAACCTTTCCAAAATGATTTATCACCATTCACTCTCTGAATTTTGCATTTTTTCTAAGTAAAAATAATCCATTTTCGTATATTTAATTCACTGATTATGTAGATGTTCACACAAGCTCAAAGTAAATTCAAAGGTTATTACATAAAACAGGAAAAATAGAAAAAAGTGATTTTTTTTCCCGAGTAAAATATTATCATTAACTGGACATAAAACAAGTGTGTCCAAACTCCATGGGTTTTACTGGTGAATCAGTGTTATAGAAGATGATGGTGTTTCCACAGTAACTAAGGAGCCTCTGACTGTCCAAATGTGATGACCATAAAAAGATGGTGAACTGCATTTTACACCAATTATTTACATGTGTCGATAGCATTAGTGAATCAGCAGTTTAGATCAGTAGATGCTTTTGGTCAGTGGTGGACGTTTGGGTCTTTACGGGTTAAGGACAAATCTACTTCTGTTGACTGGCTGAACATGCATAATCTACCTGTGTTGTTCCTGATTTATAAACAAGGCAGAAATTGCAAACTTCACCCTTTTAAACCATGCTTGCTGTCCATAACCATTCCACTACACTGGCCCTAATACACCGTCGTAAGACATTGCAACTGAGTGGGGTTTTTTTTCTGAGCCAAAAATTGTGATATTTTTAATTTTAACATTCAAGGCATTCTTCCTCCAAACGTCAATACCCAGGTTTGTCACTAGAGGGTGCTTGAACGTAACAACCTCAGTTATGAGCCTGACGGACCGAGGTTCACACCGTTTGTATACGCAACCGAGCCAATAAGTTGCTAATACCGTTTATTTGATCATAAATTAAGGTGAGCGCGTTCGACACTAACTGAAGGGAAAGATTAAAAGGAAGGGTTTTCTGTGCTGCCTAGAGTCCGATAAATGGGTGTGACAGACGGACAACAACATCACAACAAAAACAACAGCTTCGCTTCCGGTTTCTGGATGTAGCTGTCAGTCTCCCGCATCTTTTTTTTGTACGGGAAATCGCTTTATCAGCAGGTCAGTTGATTCATGTAACTGCTGTAGATTAAATTTAGTTCGCTTTGCCTTTTTTTGAATTTGACATTAACCACATGGGCAGTAAAATCGGTGTCCTCTCTTACAGTTTAGCATCTATCACGGTAAACACTTTGCTAGCGACTTTGAAGTTGTCGTTAGCCTGCCTCAATTGACTGCTAACAGCAACTTGTGTTTGCTCCGTTAGTTAGCTAACCTAATATTAAAGGCAACGGTTTGGTTATTCATGTCACTGTTGTCTGTTTGTGTATCTTAAGCTTTAGTATGAACGAAGGAGAAGTGTTTCATGAGAAGCAGAGGTTGGAGCTGTGCGCAATTCATGCACTTAACAACGTGCTCCAGGAGAGGGTGTTTACCAAGGAGACCGCTGATGACATCTGCAAACGGTACAGTCACATCTTCATATTCCTTCAACGCATTTGTGTGTTTTTTCTGTGTACGTGGCTTGTGCTAACTTACTTTTTGCCACAAACAAATGCAGATAATTCCAGAAGCGACGACACTTTAGTTCTGATGAATCTTCCTTTCTATCCACATAGTTTGACCTCATTTAGATCCAGCATTTACTCAGAGCACACGCAGTCCCCCACTGTGGAGAAACAGAGCAAACAGAGTGGATTGTTCTGTAGAAATATTACATTTCAGTCTTATTGTTTTCCATGATGACATTAAATATTTGGTGTCTCACTTAAAATAATAGCAACATGGAAAATATTTTAGTAATTACTTCCACTGCTTATAATACACCAAGTTAGAACTTTATATATTTTTAGTAGTGCAAAAATACAGCAAACAAAAGTGGATCCACAACTGTGCTATATTTTGTCTGTCTTTGTGTGTGTGTTTATATGTTTATATGTTTATATATATATATATATAAATTATCCTTCAGCTGAGAAGAGTACTAGTACTTTTTCACTCAGCAAAAGCAGCTGTATTAAGTGAGGCTATTGTTAAAGATCTTCACTTAAAAAGTTGACCCTTAGCCTAGAGGCACAGTGAGTCATGATGTTGGTTATTTTCCACCTAAGGAATTTTCAGGGTGAAAACCCTGTGACTCTTGACTAACATAACTGTTGTCTAAGTTCTAAGGTTTATTTAAAAGAAGGACAGTTCTGAAATGAATAGACCCATTTTCAATTAATCTCTCTTTTAATCCAAAAGGGTTTCTCTGTTTAAAACCTATAATGTTATTGTATGGCTGTGTCCATCCTTCTCTGCAGGCTGGCTCCGCAGTGTGTAGTAAACCCTCATCGCTCAGTGTTAGGCACGGGGAACTATGACGTCAATGTCATCATGGCAGCACTACAGAGCAGAGAACTGGCTGCAGTGTGGTGGGACAAACGCAGGTGAGTGTTCGACATGGTGTGCCCCCTGGGGATAAACGCTGTTCATTTCAAGAGTCTTACAAGCTTTATCACACACATCCATTTTCACAAACTCTAGAAAGTGTAAAGATGTGTGAAATGAGGACTCATCCCAACACTTGTCACTGCAATGGAAGACAATACTTTGCAAGTTACCTTGCATTTTCTGCCACTTTTTTCCCCATGAGTATGTTAACATTTACAGCCTGATTGCAAAGATATTCATTAGTTTATTTAACAGAGACATTGTGCATTAATTCACATTGCTGTAAATGTCCAGAGTTAGCCTAATGACTATTTTTAATTTGTAGTCCAGATAGATTGGCTTATTTAATTTGAGAAGTCCATAAAGGACAGTAGGAGTAAGTATTGTAGTTAAGCCTGTGCATCAATAGTTCTACACTGAACATAGCATAACAGATAGTTTAGAGTATCATCAGAAGTAAGCTTTGTTTATCTGTGTCTGTCTTTTTTGAACACAGAACAGTACAGAGCCTTTGCATGTCAAAGGTCCATGGTTTCATTCTTAATGTCCCATCACGTGTATCACTTGGGATTGTGTCCCTCCCACTTCGACGGCGGCACTGGCTTGCAGTTAGGCAAGTCAATGGACAGTACTACAACCTGGACTCTAAACTGAAAAACCCTGTCTGCATTGGGGGAGAGGCAGAACTACGGTAAGACTCTGCTGGATGTAGAAAATCTAATTTCTATTGCTTAATGTTCTCTGGACATGTAGGAGTAGCCTGAGGTGATCTGGTCTGAATTAGATGAAAACTTGACAACATAGTGTTGTATGGTCCTGATGAACTGTTGTCTGTGTGAGTGAGTCATCCCATATGAGTGGTCACATGAATCTTACATCAGTCTTGTTTGTGTGAGAACACTTCACTCTAGTAATATGCCTTCTGTCTGTGCCTATATTCTTCTAACCATGTATCCTGTCATCCTTTTTGTCTCATTGTGTCTCTCAGCACATTTCTCAGTGAGCAGCTTTCTCAGGATGTAGCAGAGATGCTCCTGGTTGTCCAGCGGGAGGTTGAGGAGGACGGCTCATGGCTGAACTCTGACGACCTCAAGAAGTGACACCTTGAAAAAGGAAATTCCTTGATATAGCATGGAAGAAAACTCCTCTGGGAAAATGACAAGACTTTCTAGTTTTTTGTTAAAAAAAACCCCCAAAAAAACCAAGTTCATTACAGAGAAAGAAACCTCTTCAGGGAATGCACTAAAATACATTTAATATCTCACAGAGACAGAGGAAACTCCAAAGAGAAGCAGAGATGAGCGGTTACTCTTGAGATGAAGAACTACTTTGATTGTATTAGCAGTAAAACTATGGTTCTGAAATGACCAATGTGTTTGCCTGCTCTGCCTGGACCTTTGTTTAACATTTACAAGGTGCATCTTAATCTATAACAAAGCTGCAAGTGTGAGGCAAATGTGTTCTAGATTGACAATATTTAACTAAGCTTTGACTGTTTTGTGGTACAAACCTGCAGACACTGTGCATGACAAACCCTCTGCAATAACAACAGAACGGGACAGGACAGGACTGTTAATCATCAACAGAGTAGCTGTGGAGTTTAAATTCACGTGAACAAAATCACTGGTCCTGATCTGTGTGGTGTAGGCACCAAATTCGATCAAGTGTGTACAAGGTGGTCATGTCAGGATTTATTACACAGTACCGAAGTGCACCATCTCTTTCCCCGTCTTTGTTGTAAACCCTATGCACTGCAGAGTCACTGTTTGTCTTTTTGTGTGAACGCAGCAGCCGATGAGGTGGTGAAGGACTATACCAATGTCTTTGCATGTTTTAGTCCACTTCAGATCATGTTCTTTTGTAGCATTTTGTTTTCTAACCTCCCATACAGCCTTAATTTTCCTTTATTTTAACTTGAAGAATGAAATAGACTCTAATTAACTTAATTTTTTCCATGAGTTTTGATGCTGATCTCAAGAGTTACAAGCCAGTGGTTGTATGGAAGGGAAGTTTAAGTTTCTAAAATGATGCAAATCAAAGAGGTAAACATGCAAAAACAGTGGTTATGTGACTCTGTAACCTTTATGTCAGTGTCATCTCTTCTATTAAGCTATGCATATCCAAAAGAAAGAGGCTCTATCTGTGGTTCACACTAGTGACTGACCTACAAAACACATAAACCTAAGCTCAGAGGTTCATAATGTTGAAACTTATTTATATTAAATTTTGACTTTGTGTTTTAAATAATGTGACTGTTAAACTTGTTTGTGTGTCTTGTTTTGTTGACTTGCAGATATGAACGCCAGCTGAATGTCCGGTTATTGAAGTAATTTTTATTTATATTAGACTCTTGAGTGTAAAAGGATGCCATTCAAAAGGAGCATTGATAATACCATACAAACTCAATTTAAGGGTTAACAAGGTCAGTTGGCAAGGAAAGGGGGTATTCAATGAAATCTCCAACATACCATTCCATATATACACAAAACATCTTGGAGAGATCTCAGAAACCCAATGCTATACATAGTTATTATTGCTAGTTACGGTAGGGCTACTGCAGCACCAGTAGCAAGAGTCATATTGCTATGTACCTGCTGTTGTTGCATGGGATTTTGTAGTTCTCCACTCTGAAGATGGAGTGTTAGTTGTAGTTCTCCATTCAATAATTAAAACAGGGTCTTGGTAGCCCTCAAGTTTGTTTTTTTTTTTTCTTTTTAAATCAGAGGTTCATGATTATTCTGATATTATAGACAGTGAGATATACAGAATACCA
The DNA here is from genome assembly GCA_030068375.1 of Ostorhinchus rueppellii. Classification (NCBI taxonomy): domain Eukaryota; kingdom Metazoa; phylum Chordata; class Actinopteri; order Kurtiformes; family Apogonidae; genus Ostorhinchus; species Ostorhinchus rueppellii. The sequence continues at coordinate 35,808 of JAQQZY010135260.1, read as the reverse complement.
TAAGGTAATACAAGGAAAATACAGAATTGCCACCTATAAAAAGTAAAAAAAAATTATACCAAGTGAAGGAACTGCATAACCATTCACAGAAAAAAATGTGTATTGTTGCTACGTGCCAGTGCTTTTCTACAACAATATTTATATAAAAACTTGAAAATAAAGTGGTGGTACCGACACATTAAAGAATATAAAACTACAACGTAGTAACGCCAATACCATTCTGACTTGCCTCACCACTGTTCACAGTTTACACAGAGTTTGGACAGACAAGGGGAAAGAATTTAGACCAAGTGAACTTGGTTTACACCTTCGCAGAACCATCCTACCAGCCATCCTACCAGCATTAACACTGTCGGCTATTTCAACAGTCCATTTACTTCAGACCTGTTTCTTTTAAGTGCTTTTAATAATAGTATTCAGCGGTACTGACGTTATGCACTTTGATTTGACACCTAGCATTCATTTTATTTAGATTAGTTTCTTTTTCATTTGATTAAAGTGTCCATTCATATGAAAACTAAACATTTTTTCTATACATTTCCTAACAAAAAAAATAATCAACGTGAATACAAGTTCCTCGAATGGGCAGGGTTGGGGTGTGATTGACTTCCCCCATAACCAGTCAGCATGCTGGGAGAGTACTGTATTTCCACAAAGCACCACAGGAGTCAGCGGAAGACAAGTTGAGATGGTCCCAAAGTTGTGAGAGAAAACATCAAAAAAGAAAAGAGAAAAAAATATGTTATTCAACTTGTCTGATCAGACCAGATGTCACATGTTTTTCTCACTATCTGACCATTATTTATGAGCATAACATGCTCATTTTTAACAGAGTAAAGGGAATACAGTTGCCAATTTTTGAGGTACCGTCAAATTAAATGCTTTCTTTACTTTCTTTACCCATTCTTTCCTTAAAAGTAAATGTTTATGTGTAAGTTGATTACTATTAAGTTACCTTACCAGCTCTTGAAATCATCTCATGATCTTCCACAACAGGTGGAGTTTGCTGTTGTCGTGGAGATAGAATGAAACTGAGTGCATAGACATGTAAAAATTGACAACTCCAAACTCCATCTTTTGGGAAAAGCTGTGAAATGTAGCTGGATGCTTTGGGAAATGCTCATAAGGACCCTTGGAGATATTTAGCTATTTATTTTGTCAAATTATTTTTCAAGGAAATAAAGTAAGATGGCCAGATAGTGATGCTGAAGCAGGAAAATCACTCAATTTCAGGTTAGTAAACAAAGTGTTAAGGTTCGCAACCACGTTTGTTCCTTGGTTACTGATAAAATCGAGCATGTATCTGTTGTAACAGCAGTGACAAAATGGCACAGTTTGCGGAGGAGAGGATCTGAGGAACTCACAGAGGGGGGTGGGGACTGCCTGTCAGTCAAGGGTAGGCTCTCATAGCCAGGGTTGCCATTGGAGGAAACGTTTGGAGTCCTGTATAGAGATAGAAAGAGACAAGGACAGAAGAGTGGGAGAGGAGGAATGGAGGATGAAGAGGAGAGGGAAACAGGGGAAAGACACATCAAGAAAGAAAAAGAGAGGTGGGGGGCCGCAGGGTGACAGGAGCCAAGGGCAGGTACAAGGAAAGAGGGACAAAGAGCGGTTAGAAATATACTGTATTGTGAATGAAAAATACAAAGCTGAATAAAATAAAACTAGTTGGTATTAGTGCCACTATGGCTGAAGCGTAAAGCAGGCGTACAGTTCACTCCTGACTGATGCACTGCAGGATTTATGCAATAATCTGCAATTATATGCATGTAGGACTGGGTGTGACTCACCACTGCCATTGCAGCTGTTATGTTGTTTTTCTAATGAATCTGTTTATATGCATGATAAAGCTCAGAATGCCTTTAACGCGATCCAGAGCAAATGAGGAGTGGACTGTATCTTTAGTGCTAGTTGAATCTCTTAGCTTTGCCAGTTTAGTCCTCATGCGTGTGTTATCACATATAGGAGTTATCAAGTCAAACTGCTGGCATAAGAATATAAAGCTAAATAGTCCACGATTAGGTGGATAGTACAAGCCTAGAAGGACTAACTGAACTTGGAAACTGCAGCAAAGGAGAGAAAGGGAAAACATAATTAGATGGAAAAACTGACAGTGAGAATAGAGGAGAACCAAAAAGGAATCAGGAGGTATGATCCAGAGCAAAAAGCAGAGCAGATAGAGAGAAGAGAATAACTGGACGCCACAGTGAGGAGACAGATGAGGGTGATGCAGGAGGGTGTTTGGGAGGGTTACCTATTTCAACCTGAGCCTCACAGCACCGGAGTTTTTACGAGCGCGGCCTCGTCAATGACACAAAGATCTGTGAAATGACCGAGCGGCCTATATCGTCTGTCCTGAAACGCTTGACAGACGAATAGACAGACACACAGACAGACAGACAGACCTCTGGAGTTGTGTCTGTTTCTCTGCCTACACTGTAGTCCATAATGACCTGTCTGTGTGTCTGTCTGCAATGCATGTGCTTAACCTGACAGCTCTGATCTACTGAAATAACCCTACATGTCCTCAAAAAACAAGTGTGCAAACCTAGCTGACTATGCTGCAGTATGAATACCATGTTCTACCTAACTTTAATGATAGGTTTGTGTTATATCAAACATCTGTTGTGTTTTCCATCAGTATACAATATTATGCCTCTGTGTTGGGTGGAAAGAACATGTATCTGCACAAATGATCTAAAATTGCTAAAGAAGATGTTGTGTGAGTAAACTATGTTGTTATTTCTATATCCTTCATAAAAGCTATAAACTGAGGGACATCAGTGTTAAAGTTGCCCATAAGTACAGATCAACAGGGTCAGAAACCCTACTCTGATGCGAAAACTGTATCCATGGGCAACATCTTCTATTTACAACATCTAGGATGCTCTTTCTGTCTGTCTGTCTGTCTGTGTGTCTGTGTGTCTGTGTTACTCACGGGAGGGGCGGCGCGCTAGAAAATGGGGGTGTCCACCCAGCACCCGGGTAATTATAGAAGGGGGCCATGGCCCCTCGCTGAGACCCCGAGGACGTCTGTCTACGTGCCTGATGGGAGGTGAAGGGGTCCTCACTCTCACTGTCCGAGTCTTCATATTCTTCTGATTCGCTGAAAAAGAGAGAGGAAATGTGTTAGCTGAACAACCAGAAGCCTGGCTCTTTACAGCCTGGCTTCACTGACGCACTAAATAAACAAGCATTAATCATAAACTGCTTAATCTGGCTTTTAGCCAGCGACATGTGATGAAGGCTCACGTGTTTTTCTTCATATTCATATTTTCCTCATAAACTATAAAAACCTGTGCTACTGCTATCAGTGCATGTACCAGTTTTCTTGTGAAATTAAAGTTTGAACATTGTGCAAGAAAGGTTTGATGATACTTCACACTTAAATGGGGATGGCTGTGGCTCAGTTGGTAGCGCAGGTTGTCCAGTGACCAAAGGGATGGTGGTTCAAATCTGACTCTGGCTGTCCACATGTCAAAGTGTCCTTGAGCAAGAGCACCCTAAATTGCTCCCAGTAGGCCTGCCAGCAGCTGCCTACTGGTGTATGTGTGTGTGAATGGGTAAATGTGAGGCTTTGTAGAGCGCTTTGAGGGAACCATGAAGGTGTGGAAAATGCACTATATAAGTGCAGACCATTTAAATATCATAATTAGGAAGAAAACAATGCATACTCTACTTCAAGTTTTCAAATGAAGCAGTAACAAAAATGGATATATTTTATGTTCATTTAATTTAAGTTTACAGTTTTGGGACACCTCACCGTAAAATCCATGAAATGTCACAGTTATTTGTTAAATAAAGACCGTTTTCACATGTCTTTTGATGAGTAACAGAGGTTGAGTTGTCCATGTCTGAACAATATAAACGATACAGATAATTTATAGTCTGCATTTTATTCTCATCATCATATATTTAGCCCAAATGGCATTTACAGTCCTTCTCTCACCTAGGGAAGCTCCTCCAGGCACCTGGCAGAGAGCAGAGGATTGCAGTGAAGGCCAAAGCAGAGAGGAAAGAGTAGAGGGACAGGTAGAGCAGGCCCTCCATCCCATCATAGCACAGACCCTTCAGTGAGTCAATGTAGTCCTAACACAGAACAGACCAGCAATTAGACCAATAATAATAATAATAATAATAATAATAATAATAATAATAAAAACACAGATGTCAGTTGTTCTTGAATGATTTGCTCTCGGCTTTACCTTATTCAGACCTCGACAGTTCAGTAAAGCCACCAGCTGATGAAAGTTACCCTCTGTGGAGTTGAGTATCTGCTGAACCTCCCTGAGCGATGTCTGCAATTACACAAAATATTGCTGTGAACAAATTCACTGCAGAGACAATCACCATATTGCAAATTCTTTCCAAAAAAAAAAACAAAAAAACATACCTCGGCTTTGGGGATCTGTGTGAGAGCATTTCTTTCCAGACTGGAGAGGTGTGTGTGAATGTTGGACAGAGCCCTCTGAGACTGGGTCAGCAACTAAAGCCAACAAGTCAGTGGAATTATGAGCATTAATGTTGCATTAGTGCTTGAATATACCATTAATATGCTTCGAATATAGGATATTTATCTAGGGGGGAAATCATCTGAGGACAGCCAACACTGTTCAGTCCGTCCTCACAGAATTTGTCCTCAACTGCTCTCATGTGCTGGCTCATGTGCAACCCATTTACTGCAATGCCTGCAATGTCATGCAGTATATGCAGAGGAGGTGCTACTGACAGAGGTCGTGTTACCTGCTGGAACGGACTGTACATGCGCCTGCAGGTCAGGTAATAATCCAACACATCTGAAGGACAACAAAACACCTTCAGCTATAGAAACATTTAATGACCTTATATTGAACTCAGTTGATGTAATGTAGTTGGAGCAGAGTAGGAAACCATACCTGAACTGGTCCCAGTGTTGAACTGAGTGGAGTTGAGGATGAATGTGTTTGGATCTGAGCAGAAGTCACTGAGAGCCTGGCAGCGTGAATGACGGAGAGAGTGAGGAGGGATGACAGAGGGCAAAAGAAGAAGAAAACAGCAGGGAAGAGGGACAAATGAGGCAAAACAGGGAGGACAAGAGGAAGTAATCACAAGAGAGAAGTTAATAGACACACTGACCGACTGACATACTTACCTTCTCAGATATCTGACAGAAAAGTATCTGACAGTAACACAGTGGCAGCTATCGATCTGCTGCTTCCCGCATCACATGCTGTCCTGAATAAACCTGACATGCAGCTATCTTTCCATTTGCTCATCACTCACATTTTCCCCTAAGGCTTTAACCTGTTTCCTCGTACCCTCTCTGTGCTCTGCTGCCCTAGTATTGCAGAGCAGGGGTATTCAAATCTGGTCCTCGAGGGCCGGTATCCTGCATGTTTTAGATATTTCTCTCCTCCAGCACACCTGGTTTAATGAATGATCAACTCATCATCAAGCTCTGCAGAAGCCTGAAAACAATGTAATGGCTTCCATGTGTGCTGGAAGAGGGAAATATCCAAAACATGCAGGATACTGGCCCTCGAGGACTGGATTTGAATACGCCTGTTGTCGAGAATATACTCAAGTCAGAGATAGAGCACCCACAAATCCACTCAGCGTGAGATCGCCCCACCAGAAGAGGGAGTGAGAGCCACACAGAGAGCCTGGCAGCTGACAGGAAAAGTGTCGACCTGGCAGAGGACTACAGCGGGCATGCCCACAACTGGCTCATTGTTTCATGCCAGTAGCCAGGGACAGAGCAGCTCTGTGTGGACCCACAGGCTTTGGGACATCTCCCGCCAGCCCCACATGACACTAAAACACTTTAACTGGGCAGCAGTGCAGAAAACAGCCACCATTTACGGTCTTCACACACCCCCAGCTCAGACCAAAACAGTCTCCCCTTCAGATAGTGTGACCCCTCAGCCAAACATCAATCTACCAACCTACAAGAGACTTAAAACACTTTTGTACCAGCTGCCATTTGCCTCTTAAATGTCATGATGAGTTTCTCATTTTGATTTTGCTGTCCACTATTGTTGCGTTCCAGTCTACTTAGTATGGTTTGTCAGATGAATATGTGCTCACTGCTGGCTGCATCACAAACTGCCCTCATTGACAATACATTTAAAAATGTCATTTTTATCAGATGAATAAGACATTGAACAGTGACGTTGGCATGTTACAGTATATCCAAGGCATGCTAGGTCCTTTTACTTCCATGTTCTCATTTCACTCCTTGTTGTATTATATGCACATTCCTAATGCTGAGATTCAGTAACATCTTCACCATTTGCACTGGACCCACTCATGGTTCATCCATCCACTCTATCTCTCACTCTAGTTCACTCTCTCCCTTAAACTGATCTCAAGATGCACTCTCATGCTCTTACTCTCCCCATCTCCCCTCCTCATTCTTGCTGAAAGCACTTCTGTTCATCTTCTATCTTTACTTCTCTGAGCCAAACACCCACACACTTGCGAACACACTTACATGGAAAACATGCACTTTGATGCACAAACGCACTTTGTTCACAAACACACTCATGCACACGCACATTGAATCTTTAATCTCTGCCCTATTTTCCTGCCTTTTTGGTCCTCTGCCATGACTGCAGCGTTCCCTAGGAGGCAGGTCTTTTCACAGTTTAGCACAATGGGCACAGAAATCACACACACATACATACACACTCACTGCTTTGGCCTGTTATAAGGGGCTGGCCTCCTAAAGCTCTCTTTCCTCAGTAATAGCCAGCCAGTCCCTCCCCTGACAGTCCCATTCACTTCCTACTCCTCCATCTCTTCATCCCTCTGCTCTGGCCCCAGCAGTGTTACTGGGTTTACTCACCACTACAGTGGCCGTCTCCAAGCCCAGGGAGCCCCAGCTTAGGAAGAGAGCCAGCCATGCCAGCACAGTCATCCTGTGGGAGAACAGCACAGGCTCTTCAGCCAAGAGGACACCATGACCGTCCACACAGTTTTGTGTACTTTACATCTAAAGATACAGAAGTGTGGGTGTGTGAGTACTCACAGGATGAGAAGCCAGCGGGCTTGCTTGGCCAGTCCCAGCAGAATGAACAGACACACTATGAGGTCGAGCAGCAGCAGCAACACATATGACAGCCACCTACGAGGAACAAACATGCACCTCATACAGCAAACGTTTAAATGCACTATTGCAGATGGTTTCAACACTTCGACTGGAATGTAATACATTTTTAATCAGTTTGCCTGTGGTTATACACATGCACCACAAGTCTGAAAGTACAGATATTTGCTTTATTTTTAGAACAACTGCAGCGGTCATCTGCTTTTGCACTATTATCAATGACACTAAGGTTGTTCTGATACCCGTCCTTCATGTTTTTATCTTAAGTACATAGGAAAAGAACATATAATTGAAGTTACAGGATAAACTTTGTTAACATGTAATCTAATGGGATGTTGATTTTTTTTACAAGCAAAGGCTTCAGATTAATGTCCAGTAACAACCTCCACTCTGTTGGAGGAGCTGATCCTCTTGGACGTGTGTTGTCTCCAGTCATTTGTTGTAGGATGGGACTGAATGTAGCCTAATAAATGGATGTATAACCGACTGATTGAAGAGAGCATGACTCACCCATTAATAATTGTCTCATAAATAGCCATATCATATCAGAAGTCAGTGGGAAAAAGAAACAAACATATAGGTTAAAATGTTTAAGCACTCACAGCAACGTTTGCTCCATTCACCACAATCCACCCATTTTAAGGTCATTTTTGGTGGGAAACATTTTTTTCCCTACAATCAAAACTGTGTTGAAGGTTAACTGTGTATTTAAAACTGAATCTGGATATGCTCATGTTTCCTTAACTCCTTCTGTAGCTGCCTTTGGATGTAACTCATCTGTGACGAGACACAAATTGCTCTTGTGCAAAGTTACGAGAATGGTTATGTTGAACTTCACTTAACCCCACATTATTTGAGTGGAGTGATGAATTGCTAATTTGTGTTTTTTCTTGTGTGATTTGCTTACGGGTAGTACTACTTAGCAGTACTTAGGCTCAGTCCCTTTTGTCATTACACAATACGTAGATACTGTTTATCAGTATTACAACAGCTATGGATTCTTAATTGTCAGTTTGACGGCATCATCCCGTCATCCAATAAAGCGGGAAAAAAAATGTAAAAAATAAAAAAAAATTTACGAGCATTGTCTCATTAAATCCATCTATATAAACATGTAATTTTTATGTTAGGCTGGGGTGCATAGTTTTGTCAGCCTCTTACATGAAGAGCAGGGCGCAGATGCTTTCATAAACAGTTTGTACATGTTTATATTTGTGAAACGGATATAAAGTGTTTGTGTGTTGCTTTGTACGGTTATTTAAAAGTGAGAAACAATTAACCATGAATCGTTTTAATGTGTGTTTACTAAAATAACTACAATGTTAATCTTAACTTCAACAAAGACCTTTTTTTATTTGATGATCAAGTTTAACATCTGTTATTTCTGAAGGACAAGGTTTGGGTTCCAGTAAAACTACCCATAGTCCTGCCCGAACATTATCAGTACATTGATCATCAGAAGCAGAATCAGAACATTTCAAAAATCCCAGGGGGAAATAGTAGAAATGGAATTGTGTTGTTCTCCTGGATAACATACCCAACAGTGAAGTAAGAATTAGGGATGGTATTACAGAAAATGACGAGGATGAAATGCAATACCGACTTCATGGGAATTTGCTGAAGAAATGTAACATTTGTCAGAGGTAATTATTTCTTGGGCAATTTCAAGGGAAAAGCAATATATATACAGGCTGACACACTTTGAAAAAGTTGAGATCGCTGCCAAAAGTTCATTGTTTACTTATTTAATCAGTCTCATATGTGGTTTATACATGTGATAGAGCCGGAATGTTACTTATACACTAACCCAAAAAAATGTCCAAATCCATATTAAAATGTCTGAGAAGTATCTTTACACATTTGTAACATACTGGGAGACGTAAATGTGAATCACCCGTGACTATTTGGGATTCTTCTTTCAGTGTTTATGTGGATCCAAACTAAAGCCCTGCTCTGCCTCACCTGTAGTCCTCATTGACCATCAGGGTGTTGGCTGCCCAGCCAGGTGAGAAGGGGCTGGGCATCAGACTGCTGGTAGGCACCACAGTAGGAGCTACAGAGGGCGGGACTGGAGTTAAAGGTATGATGGATGCCCCGATGATGCTGCTGTCATTCCCCAACCCGGCGTCAGCACTGGAACGAGCCAGAGAGATGGAGGACAGGAGGTTGATCACGTTCTCAGATAACCTCCGGCAGTTCCGTGTCGACACCAGGAAGGGTTTACTGCCAGTAAAAAGGTCTTCCATTGAGGTCAGTGGGCCGGAGATAGACTGCTGCAACCCAGAAATTGTGTCTGAAATCTGAGGAGAACGGAAGGAAGACAGTGAAGGGTGTTAAGTGGGATGGAAACCACAAAATAGAGATGATGGCGCTCATAAATCGTAGTCTGCTTCAAGTGTTTGTGTTAAAGGGCTAGAGAACAGAAGAGTCAGCATGTCGGTGCTTCAGTCTGCTGATGTATGTCGGTTATAATGTTTACCACAAGTCTGTCTGTCTAATGTGTGTCTGAGGATAATGCATGAGAACAGTTTAATTGAATTGTTGAGATGACATTGGAGTCAATACCAATTGTGAGCTGGACTGATGCATTTGTGTTTTTCTACTCAGCTATCGACAGTACATAATCGCCTTTGGATTTGGAGTTCATGTTTAAAGATACAACTATTAATCTAGGAAAAAATTATGTGCAGCCATTTTGACAAAATGTTACTCAATGATTTTTTTCAAAATAAAGTCAATGTTACTCAATGATTTTTTCAAAATAAAGTCAAACATTTGCTCAGACCCTTCTTCATCATCTCCTCCTCCTCCTCCTCCTCCTCCTCCTCCTCCTCCTCCTCCTCCTCCTCCTCCTCCTCCTTCTTCTTCTTCTTCTTCTTCTTCTTCTTCTTCTTCTTCTTCTTCTTCTTCTTCTTCTTCTTCTTCTTCTCCTCCTCCTCCTCCTCCTCCTCCTCCTCAGGTTACATTTGATATGAATTACACTGCAAAAATCTAAATCTTACCTAGTGTATTTTTCTCATTTCTAGTCAAAATATCTCATTACACTTAAAACAAGACATAATCACCTAAAGAGTAACTTGTAAGTGAGGTATAAAGAACTTATTTTTCGACAATAGATCTTGAAAATCTGATTTCAAGAAGTCTTACCAAGATTATTTTCACTTGATCCATTGGCAGATTTTTTTGCTTAGTTCAAGATTTATTTATTTATTTATTTATTTATTTTGCTTAATTCATGCAAAAAATAAATAAATAAATAAAAATCTGAAAATGATGAGAATGAAATGCCATACCGATTTCACGGGAACTTGCTGAAGAAATGTAACGTTTGTCAGAGGTAATTATTTCTTGGGCAATTTCAAGGGAAAAGCAATATATATACAGGCTGACACACTTTGAGAAAGTTGAAATCGCTGCCAAAAGTTCATTGTTTACTTATTTAATCAGTCTTATATGTGGTTTATACATGTGATAGAGCCGGAATGTTACTTATACACTAACCCAAAAAAATGTCCAAATCCATATTAAAATGTCTGAGAAGTATCTTTACACATTTGTAACATACTGGGAGACGTAAATGTGAATCACCTGTGACTATTTAAGATTCCTATTTCAGTGTTTATGTGGATCCAAACAAAAAACTTGATCCATTGGCAGATTTTTTTTGCTTAGTTAAAGTTTTGTTTGTTTGTTTGTTTGGTTGGTTGGTTGGTTTTTTTGCTTAATTCATGCAAAAAATAAATAAATAAACAAAAATCTGCCAATAGAACAATTGAAAATTATCTTGGTAAGATTTCTTGAAATAAGATTTTCAAGATCTATTGTCTAAAAATAAATTCTTTATATCTCACTGAAAAGTTACTCTTTAGGTGATTATGTCTTATTTTAAGTGTAATGAGATATTTTGACTAGAAATGAGAAAAATACACTTGGTAAGATTTTGATTTTTTGCTCGTGTAAAACCATCTCTGTTTATTCCCCAATTTTTAAGACTAAATGATCATTTGACCGATGAAGACAATTATTATCAGCTAATATTGTTTCATCTTTAATACATTAGAGATTATTTCTTGATATTTCTTGAAATGGAGCAAGTCATTGGTTTATAACAAACCGTGAAAACTGCCTGTCACAGTTCTATAGTTCAACACAATGTCTTTAACTGTCTTGTTTGATCAAAATCCAAAGCCATTTACTTTAGTATCACTGAAGTCTAAGAACAGGAGTCAGTGTTCACATTTTAAGAAACTGTGGCCAGTCGTTTCATTGCAATTTCTGAGATAAAGTTTTCCAAAGTGATTCATCATATTGTTACTGATTGTGTTTGGACTGACTAATTGCTGCAGCTGTAGTTGTCATTTACAGAGCTGTTTTCTGACATGTATCCTCTACAGATCCCAGTAGGACGAGGACATTCACCAATCTGACACATAAACCACTGTCTGAACCACAGGAAAATCAATGGAACAGGAGTTTGTATCCCATTTTCTTTCAATCCCCATTGTAAGCATGGCCATCTTCTGCTTTGGTCTCTCTCTCTTTCTCTCATTCTCGCTCTCTCTCTCTCACCTACACACACACACACACACAGTAGATATTCTGCATGACATTTTACTTGCGGAGAGCAGCACTCACCAGCAGATCGATGGAAGCTAGCGTATAATTGGCTGTGAGAAGAGACGAGGTCAACTGATACATCCCATCATTAGCCTCACTGTTGCCATAGAAACCAATGCCTATGGCAACACTGCAAAGGGGGAAAAAAAGAAACATGAAAACATTGTGGGAGGGTGAATACTGTATGTGTGACAGAGAGGGAGAAGGAAAGGGATGGCAGAGCAGATAGCAAAGGCATAAATGTAATGTTTAATTCAGTGTGTATATACATTTTAAATAAATGTGACACAAAGAGACAGAGCTGCAAGGATGTGATATGTATGCTGTGGATGAGTACACCAACAGTGGAGCACAGGGGAAGGAATAAACAGATGATGGAAAAAAGCTGACTCTTAGCACTGAACAGCTAAGCTTCAGCAAGGAAAATATCTGAAATGTTAAACATTGCGGCATGTTTACACATCTATCTGTTATTCAAATATTCAGATTAAGGCTCGGGCCAGATGTTCATCAAATCCCCTCAAACCCGAGAGGAATGGTATGACCCAATCTCCCACAAAGTATGTGACCCAGATTAGAAAGCAGGGGAAAAAGGAGGAATGTGTGTCTCTGTCTGCGTGTGCTTTGCATTTCAAGCTGCCAAATGTGAACGCTGTCTAATGCAGCTACATTTCATATGACATGCAGTGTTTCTGCTCTTGTGACCAAAGGCCACCATCTGGAGGAAACGGTGTCACAAGAAATATTTTCAGGAGGTAAACTGCAGCAGGTTTTTTTTTTGTCTTTTTTAAATACATCCAGTCCAACATGGAGAGCTCCTTTATTGGACATAAAAGATGGAGAACACATTACAATCCATAAGGGGGAGACACGAGCCACATCAGCTTAAAGTCTCTGTATGATGACATCATTACGACAGTTGAAGTCAGATTCTCAGTACATTATCTGCTGTAATAAAGCAATCTCAGCCACTAGTGCATTTAAACACACAGGGAATTGACTGGAATATAATAATGAGCACTGCAGAAGCATTAAACTGCACTATAACGTCATTACAGCTCACAGCTCAGTCTGAGGCTTTACATTTAATAGGTCTGAGCGCCCACTCAGTGACTTTAACACAAGAGCGTGTTGGACAGATGTCAAATGGCGTTTCTGTGTAATGTACAGTGGAAACGATGCACTGACTTGATGACTGCATGGTCACCAGATCTGAGAGGAACACCAGTGGGTAAGTGACTGAAGGTGGGTGAGCTGAGATCATCGTCATGCACACATACTGCATGTGATGTGAAATCCTCAAACAAACACACTGATAAATATAAAGCAACACATCTGCCGATCAGCTGTCACATAGGCCTCTTCAGTGACATTGGTGACTGTGTGAGAGACTAAAAAGCACATGACAATGGAGAGGGTGACATCTCCTGACTCACTGCCTTGACTGTTTTCCATCTAAAAGGATATTTCTGTATGTTGCCATAAAGTGGGAGAGCTGTTGAAAATGAGGCCCACATCATCCACCTTCTCACCAGCACAGCGTGACGGCCGCTACCGCCACCCATGTGACACAACAAATGCCACGCCCCTTCTTCCCACTGTAACCGTGACCTGTGCTTCCATCTTCATCCTCCTCCTCCTCCTCCGATCCCTCACTCCGGTCGCCACGGTGACAGCAGCAATAGTGTATGAGGAAGGAGAGAACCACCAAAAGGGAGATAACAAGAGCGATGGCTGATAAACTGGACAGAACCAGCAAAGTCTGAGAAATGAAGAACAAAAAAAAGTTAGTGGATGAGTCAGTGAATTTGAAAAATGGGACTTTAATTCTATTTTTACAAGTGGAGGACAGCAATTTGAGAGGGTTAAATATTAAGTAATCCTGTTACATTCCATCACTTGTCATATTGTCCCACCCCCATTAGTAGCAAGAGATGGTGATTAAAACTAATCTAAATTCTGTGCTTTGAAGAGGCTGTAAAAGTCAGGAATACATGCACTTACTGCAAGCAAATAAGTTAGCAGATAAATTAAAGTAATTTTTAAGAGGTGCATGCAAATAAATAAGTTGCTACATTTTTGTGGGGATTTTAGCATTAGCATTTCTGTACTGCTGAAAAGTCTTGCGATGTAATTTTTGTTAGGATCTACACCAAAGGAGGATGTTCCCTCACATTTGGAGAATATGATTTATAGGTCAAGGCATCTCTGTAGCTGCTTAATTTATAATGGAATACAGCGATACATTTGGCTGTATCAAAGGATTGTAGCTCCTGTGATGTGAATATTGTACTTTGTTGTAATTTGTTTTTGATAATATTTACCTTAATTGTTCATCCCTACCAATAAATAATCACTAATAATTAGGAATACATATTCACGATGCATTGAAATAAAATAAACATTCATTGATGCAAAATATGCAAAATGAAAACAGTTATTGGCTCCAGCATTTGCATGAAGGGTAAATTCTGCATTTCATTCCCAATGAACAAAAATAATGACGTTTTTTTGCTGGAGTCTGTAAAAAAAAATAATAATAGTGTTTGCTTATGTCTGTAGAATATGATGTGTGGACTGGAACTGCACAACGCTTCATTTGCATTGTAACATGTTTTATCAAAAATTACAGGTTTTTAACATGGATTCTAAAAAGTGTTACTATTATGTGAAATTATAATGAGCTTTTAATAATGAGCCTCTTAATTCATCTAGAGAATGTCTGGCTGATAGAGAATGAAAATAATTGTTACATAATCTTCAATTAGGATAATAATTAGAATAATACATATATTATATTATATTATATTTTATTATATTATATTACATTACATTGCATTATATCATATCATTTTAGATAAGATTAGATTACATTCAAATACATTCCATTCCATCAATAATTGTGTTTCTCATTACATAGATGTTTGTTCACTTAGGTTGTCAGCTAAAATTTCTCCAAATCTTTCAGGGCTTTGTGATTTTACTTAATTTACATTAATACGACAACAAATGAACAATCATGTCATTAACATAATAGTTTTAAATGTCATATTTCTGAACTTATGACATGTTCTGCTGTTGGGAAAGTCCTTCTCATGTACTGACCATAAACAAGAGAAGTACATTTTTTACTTTTTACTCATTTTTACTTTTTACTCGTCACATTTTTTACAAATACTTAGTCTGGTTTCTTCAACTTTTGCCCAGGACCAAAAATTTGCATTTAAACTGCAAAGAAATGATGATTTAATATTTTACACCAAAATATGACCTATCTTCAATACATGTGGATATCAACTCTAGATTAATCTACATCAGTGTTTAACCTATAAAATGTGAACATTTTGAGTCCTCAGCTGCTTTAACACCAAGATATTTAAGAGCATGAAAATTTACATCGTATTTCAGGCACTGAAATGAGTGATTTCACTGATTTTGGAGAGAAACATTACTACTAAAATGATTCATAAAACCATCTATACTGTGGTTTGGATAATATTTGGATTCGCTGTTCAGCCATAACCAGCTTTGCTCTTTTCAGAGACGTTAACCCATGAATCCCTGAAACAGCATCACACAGTGACTATTAATGTCACTAAGCCATGTCTGACTCTTCTTCTGATCAAGCTCCATGTCATAAAGTCAACATTACTGAAATGCACTTTGCTGCAACACATAGCTACAGTATTATCCTTCATCCATCTGCCCGTCTGTCACTCCTCATTCCTCCACCTTCCCTCTCTCTCACCTCCTGTTCCCTAAAGCTCCTCCCCATCGCTCCACTCCACCCGCCCTTCTTTCCCCACGTTCTCCCTCGCTCCCACTCGGTTTCTCTCCCCCACTCTCCCCTCTCTTTCTTTCTATCCACACCACTGAATCTCTATTAATAATCTGTGACCTACTTAAATACATTCACTGCCACTCTCTCTCACTCCCACTCTCACTCGCTTTGCCTTTGCTCTCTCTATCCAGTCTTCTGTTCAGCAGCCTCCTCACATTACTCATTCCCTCTCTCATTCTCACTCTCCGAGCACTTTCACTCTCTTTTGTCTTTCAGTTCTGCAGGATAATTTGCGTCCCCCCCTTCTTTGTACCGCAGAGAAGTCACAAGCACGTACTGTGAGACACGGCTAGCTGGAGCGTTTGTATGAGCCTGTTGAAGGAGAGCGATGAAACATTGCATTTTGCAGCAGAATCTGCACAATTTGGTGCAGTACAAGCAGTGGAAGCCTGCAAAATGATTCAGTGCACTTCTTGAAACCAATCAGCAGAAAATAACTCCATTTATATGCACAGAAGCAAAGTGAGAAACTCCTTTACAGCAAGGTATAAAATAACAATAATCAGAAAGGTTAGACAGTGTCAGATGCGAGTTGAGGGACTCTTGGAGGGTCAGGTGCCAGGGTCAGTAAACTGAGTTCTTAAAAGACTGTATGCCACCATCATCACTCTGCATATTACCATTAATATTCAGAGTTAATGGGGCAATATATAGTGTGATGTAAAGGAAATTGCTTATCACTTATATAATTATAGTACAGTATTCATGTGCATCTAATACCAAAGGAGCAACAGGACTGTAA
Source organism: Ostorhinchus rueppellii (assembly GCA_030068375.1). Taxonomy (NCBI): domain Eukaryota; kingdom Metazoa; phylum Chordata; class Actinopteri; order Kurtiformes; family Apogonidae; genus Ostorhinchus; species Ostorhinchus rueppellii. Next base: position 19,521 of record JAQQZY010135260.1, on the reverse strand, counting down.
TTATTATGCAATATGGCATCTCAGATTGAACACGTACAGCATGTGGTTTGAGTGCGGTATGAGCAGTTGCGGCAGGTGTCTGTTACCTGCTGGTATTCCCAGCTGTCAGGGACAAAGATGTTGTCCCTCATCTGCATGGTGAGGTCCAACCGAGGGAGGGCGTGACACATTCTCACCCACAGCGAAGGGGTATAGCTGGGCACGGTTGTCATGGCAGCCATTTTTCCACTGCCACTGGTCCCCTCCTCCACCCTGTGAGAGGGAGGGAGGAAAAGATGGGTAAGAGAAGCTGCTCACATGGTCAGGACGTGAAGTAAAAGCAGAGAGAGGGGAACGGAGTAAAGAAGGGGTGAAGGTCCTCCCGAGCCCGAGGCCGAGCTGTGAGGACGCCGATCACAACTCTTCAGCCAGTGTACACGACAGCAGGGACAATTTACAACCAGTGATCACCTGAGCAAAGTGAAGGTCAAAATGTCAGCCACAGTTACTTAAAACTAGCTGTAGGGAGTGTAAATCAGTGAACACATCACTCAGAGTTGGTCAGGATGCTGCTTCAGCTTTAGTTGCTGGACTCAGGTGAAACACTGTGTCATACAGAATTAATCATGTGAATATCAACTTTTCACCTGTATTAGTATCATTGTCATTATCATTTTTTTTTGCCCAAATCTTTAACTAAATAGCCTTCTTTTGTTGAGCTTTTAATGAGTATCCGCAGACACAGGAATATTATTATAGTACTTACAACCAAACCCAGATGGTATTCACAGACTTCTACTCCTAACCTTTTAAAATGGGGTACATAGCACAGGATGGATTATATAGGGGACGTATACAGGCAGAGAAGATACCGGGGAATAGCAGCATATGAGAGAACCACAGAGACCATGATGACTGCTTCATCAACCCATATGTAGTGTTCAGTATTTCTTACTAAACCCAGCCAAGGGGGAGAAAGTAGGGTAAATACAAAGGGCAAATCCGGTTAACCAAAACACAATGAAATCCTCATTACAATGGAGGAGCAGAGGAGGAACAGAGGGCAGGACAGGGCCTGATACCGGCTGCATAGATTAACAAACCATCAGAGCTTTACAGCTGAAGAAAGAGGAGTTTTAAGACAGCTCAAGAGAGGAGGAGACAGAAGGAATCATTCAACAACAACACTAATGACGCTGAGATACAAAAGGTTTTCACTTCACATCTCAATGCTGATATTACTGGCAGATACAATTGTGCATTTGAGTCTCAAAGGATCCAATAATGTCAGATAGATAGTGAATTAGAAGTCTGTCGTTTAATGCAGCTGTGTATTGAATGCAGCATTCAATCAGTGCAGTATTTGCCAGTGCTGAGGCGTTCTACTGCCCCAATTGATTTGTTACACAGTAGATCTGATGCCTAGGAGCCACTGCACATAATTACATTTCATGGTGGGCATGATAAAAGTTTTGATTTAGCCACATGTCATATTCAAGGCAAGACAATTTCCCCATTCAGATTTGGGACTATTATGGCCCAGAACAAGTTAACAGCTCACGCACAGGCCAGACAGTGCTGCTCTAAGCCCATTACAATAAGCCTGTTCACCTTAATGGTTCCAGCAGCCCAACTGTCACAAATCGAATCAGTGCCAACACTCCATTTCCCTTATTAAAATTGCGCTGAACATAATGGTTCACACGCTGTGAAATATATAGACATCAGTGATGTAAACTGGATGTGTACTGTAGTCCAGTGTCACTGGTATTTATGTGTGATCATTTATCTTGACTGAACTGATTACATTCATGGATCAGAAACTGTACAGCAGGTCTATGAGAGTTATTTATCAAACTCTGTAAAGGCTAAAAGTTTTCTGAGTGGCTTAATAATAATATATTTAAATAACCCATTATTCAAACAGTCAGTCACCTGTTTATTACCAACAACACAAATACAGAAAAGCACTGCCTTCGATAGACGGCAGCATCTTTAATGTGACACAAATGGTAGCACAATATGCATAATATAATTAGTTACACAATTATTTTTGTCTGATAATGTGAGTCCTGATTATAGATGATTTGTTTTCCTTATGGTCTGTACCAAACAAGTGAAGAATATAATTTGTAGGTGGGGTCATCTCTTTAGCACCACAACGCTTCAGGTATAATAATATTGTGTGATCTATTATTATTATTATAACTATTTGACTTAAAAATTATTCCTTTAAATAATCTTAATAAACCAAAGTTACTGAGTTAATAAAATGCCACAAAATGGCGTAAGTAGCATTTTACAAATACCTTATTTGGTCCACAACCTAAAGATATTCAATTTATTGTCACAGCAGAGTAAAGAAAATAAACAAACCAAGTGGGTGAAATCTGATTTTTTTTTTTTCTTAAAATAAATAAATAAATAAATAAATAAATAAATAAATAAATACTGAAAACAACTAATTACTTATCAAAATAGTTGTTGAATTTAATAACTGCCCACAAATGGATTCATTGTTGCATGCCAAACTGTGAATTTTTTATTTTATTTTATTAAAAAACAACAACAAAAAACTGAAAGTTTCTACAATTGGGATATTCCACATAACCAAATTTCAATTCCAATAATTAATTAAATTGCTATTCGGACAAATGCAAATCAGAAATGACATACACAGCATGTAGCATGTAATAGTAATACTAATTTTTGGACAGTTTAAGATGAAAAATATGTCATGGCAGCTGGCTGTGAGTATTAAGAGTCCATTAAAACCATGTGACATGAAATGAATTCACCTGGACTAAAGAAACACACAGTGAGGACAGACATCATGTCAAAGTTTGCATCCATAAGTTTCTACATCCCTTAAACTTATTGAGGGAACCTAATGAGGTGCGTGAGGTGCTGATGGAAGTTGGGGTGTGGGGTGTGGGGGGTGCAGTCCTAGAGCAGCTGTTACTCAGCAGTCGTCACAGATAGGAAGCCTCCAGTTGACGTGATGTCTCCTGCCAGCTTGTTATCATGCCTCTTACCATTGCATAACTGGAGCCAAATAAATGTGATTTTGAGCTCAATCGGTGGAGATAAAAGAAAATGGGTGGGACAAGGAGAGCGGTGGTGAAGCAACCACAGTCTCACCCAACAACAGGTTCAGAAACAAAAAACAAATGAATAAATAAATGAGGAGAATAACTCTGTTGTGTTTTGTCTGCCTTGAGCTCAGACAGCACTGAGAATGAATTCAGCACGAGGATATGAGACTCCATGATGTCTGAATGTACAGAAAAAGGCCATTTTGTGAAGCAGCTAATGAGAGCAAGGCAGCTCCATGTACTATCATCTTGAGAAAAGGAAAATCATCAACTCCTTTACTGGATTTTTACAACAGGATTTGGTCTCTTTCCCTGTGAAATTAAGTACTTCAACAATTTACCTCATAAAATCTGTTATGTTTCACATTACAAGCTAAGCAGTGATGTAGCAGCCACTCAGTAACAATCTTAATGACTGTAATTTATGAGAACGCTTTACAGTCTTGTGATACTACATCGGCAAGGCCTCATTAATTAAATGTCCATGTCACTTAAGGCTTGAAGTTACCGTTGTCTGCTGGGTAAAAATGAAAGGAACAAAAGAAATTCTCCAAATTTCCATTTACATTCTATGGTTGAATTTTAATATATTTTTCATTTTCTGTTCTTCTGCAAAATGAAGATCCACTTCTAACAATGAAACCTTCAAGTGTGTGCAGCTGACCGAAGGTAAGTGAGTGCAGCTCATAGTCAGTAAGTCAGCGCAAATCAACGCTTTGATGTGTGCATGAGTCCAACATGACAGGTTGATGGTGAAAAAATGCTTTCACGCAACTGATCGAACTGACAATCCTACACAGAACTAATCATCTTCCTGCAGATTAAGCCAAAAAAAACTTCAAGGACATTTCAAAATATAGGACAGAATAAATGTCTTAGATTAATAAAGCTGTTGCAGCATGAGTGGAAAATTACTATATATAATCATATTGTTACAGCATCAATCTAATACTAAAATGTCCCTGATAGGGTAAATCCATTAGGTATTATATTTCTGAAACATGCATGAATCCATTTTGGAACAGCAGTCTAATGCAATGTACTGTAATGCAATGAGCACAGGATAAGAATGGACCCAAATCAGCAGCGATGAAGTGCAACATGCATTACATTTCACTTGACAAATGATGAATCTTTGCAGTTACATCAACAATTAAGCAATAAGTGAGGGCTGACAGGAAAGTGATCAGTCTCTTACCTCTGACGGCTGTGTTGGGAGGTTTCTCTCTCCTTCTGTCTCTTCTCTTCACCGGTGTCCGTGAAATATTTACCCACTCAAAGAGGTATACTGCCAGCCATCAACGCTTGATGCTCTTGAAAAAACATCATCCTGAAAAATATGGCTTGGAGACAAGCCAAAACTAATGTCAAAAGAAGGAAAAAAGTAAGGCAGTAATTCTTGTAGTTACAGGAATATTAAATAGCCAATAATTGTATGGTTGTCTGGTGACAGTGGAGAGGTGCTTGTGTTGATGGATGAGAGAGCAGCTCTCAGTGAGAGCAGGAGAGAGAGAGAGCGAGAGAGAGAGAGGGATTAAGATTGAGGAGACACCCCTAAGGGACTCTTTATCGTTGCATTGTAGCCCTTCATAGCTTAACGCCCAGGCGACTTCACAACACGACAGCGACACGATATTGCCCAAAGATAATTAATCTGTTAACGGGGATTAGCAGGGTCTAACCCCTCACTCACTTCACATTGAGATACCAGAGGCACACTTCTGATGTCGACCCCCACCAACATCCACTCACACTCCCATCAACCTGACCAATCTCTGCCCAGACCACCAGACTGAATCCTGACCAGATTACAGAGAGAACGAGTAAAAACGCAGTCGTGGGTGGTCACAAAACATAAAAATAGGTTTCAAAAAATGCACTCACATGTTGGATGCAAAATGTGAAACTCCTGGCTAAAACAGCACGGTTTGGCTGTGATGGGTTGAGGGATAGTGTGAAGTAGAGATGCACACAAAATCAGAGTATTAGAGGCGAGCAAGCACACATGGATGAAAAAGGGGAGGGGGAGACACGGGGAAAGGCAACATGGAATACTTGGCGGAAAAAATGTGGGTTCCCAGGGAGTGATGCTGAGAGAAAGAGGAGGGAGGGAGGGAGAGAGATGGAGTGAACAATGAATAGAGAAGGGAAAAAGGCATGCGATGGATTGGTAGGCAAAACCAGTTTTCACTGAAGGCTGCAGAACAGCATCAACACTGACTCAATGGCAATCAGGTGAAGGCAACCATGAAACAAGGAGGAGTGAAGAGAACACTGATGGAGATGTTCTTTTTTACAAGTTGACCAAGAGCTCCAAATTAGAGATACAACGGTTTAAAAAAAAAGGAATAAAGAGTAAAAAGGCTATGGTGTTTGTCCGCCTTTGGAGAAAGGGGGGCAGAAGCAAGCGAAAAAATAGGGAGGGGGCGGCGTTAGTTTTTCTGTGTCACTGAAAGAGAGTGGGGGAAGGGAGGCAGGGCGATAATGCGAGTGAGGGAGCAAACAGTGGAGAACCAGAGAGCATACTCACTGACTCATATAGCCTATGTATAGTGTCTATGTGTGCGTTTGTATCTGGGAGGAAGAGGAGAAAGAAGACAGAAAATTATATTATGTATGCAAGACTTGCTCAGTGAGGATTTACGCAGCTTCTGTGTGTGAATGTACATTTGGTCACATCAACATGCAGGCCATCCATCACAACAATGATCAAATATCACCACTCAAAGGATTTAAAATAACCAATTTAATATTTAATATGTGTGACAATCTGATGGTTACAATTCATCATAAGAGCATATAGAGATGACGCACTTGTGGAAGGTAGTCAGACATACAATATTCATAAAAAATAGATCATAAAAACAGTGGCATTATGAGCTGCAGAACACAACTACTTCAGTTAATTAAAGGTTTAAAGAGAAGATTTTTTTTTTTTACCTCAAACAATTTATGTCCCCTATATAAACATTTACGACACAAGTATATCCTGTTGTAGTAAAACAGTTGACATAATCTGAATCTCTTACTACACAAAGCATTGTTTTTTCCTTTTTTTAATACATTTTATGAAGAAAAAAAAAAAGTTGCTCAGTCCACAGACTGACCTAATGAAAACCAGGCACTGATATACATTGTACTTTTAACAATATGCATGAGCTTACAGAATGTATTGTACGTACTCATACTGTAACATCATAGACAGACTCCTGAGTCTGTGGGTTAAAATGACACATCTTCAGCACCTGAGCTGAAAAATCCTCATCATGTATGGTGTGTACTATACTGTGTACTGTACTTTATGAACTTCAATCTACTAATTGTATCATGTGTTAAAAATGAAGTCCCTCCTTTGTGTGTAGTGCTTTATAATAAAAGCAGAATTTTGCTTTTTAAGTATTAGTACTCTTCGTATTCTTTTGAGGTAGGTATAATACTGAGCTGTTTCTATTGTATTCTAACAGTTCTTGACAATTTTACAGTATGTGTGTAGGTGGCCTTTGTTTTTATATTTAAATATAAATATGATATATAACTGACTTTCAGCATAAAATGAATTAATTAACAGAACATAAACTTACTGTAGAATTACAATATTAATGTATAGTTTTGTATCTTGTGCAGTTTAATACAATGGAGCATATTGTACTTTGCATTGCAGCCAGTTGAATTGTAAAAGCACATTTTAAGAGAATTAAGATAAAAATGTAAACAAGTATTGAGTTTGGTAGGTTAGGCACCATGGCCAGTGCAAACTGTGCCCAGTTTGGGACACGTCTTTGGTAAAGTCTTCCATCATCGAAGAGTTACACTGCACAGGGTTTCAAAAAAGCCGTCAACTTTGGAACCTCCAATGGCACAAAGGTGCAAAGTGTTCACTGGTAGACGGCCAAAGTTTAAACCCTTCCCCGCCTTTATGTCCCCCACCCCTTCAAAAATCCTCTCCCCATCCTTCTCCTCTACCTTGGCCAGTGTGAGGTGATAGCGTGGGTTGTAAGAGTCCCTGTGGAGCCAGCCCTCCTTCCGGTAGGCTTCCTGTAGGCCACTGTTGAGCTGCTGCAGGGAAAGCTGAGGCTGGGGGCTCAGGAACAGCACCTTCCCATTAAAATGCTTCAGCTTTACCGGAAAGGTCACGGCCACTGGGGGGTTTCGATCCAGGCGGGCAAAACGCTGGAGGATCTCAGCAGCAGCGGCAACCTCGGCAGGACCGGGCAGCACAAGGAGGCAGAGAGTGACATGTAGGCTGGAGACGTTTTGCCAGTGAGGGGCTGAGGAGGGCAGGAGGGAGGTCAGCTCCTCCTGCAGCTGCTCGAAACAGGAGAGGATGGCAGGAGTGTTGGCCCTGAAGGTGACGAAATGTGTGGGTCGTCGCTTAGGCGGCCGACCACCACGCTTTTCTTCTCTCTGCTCCAGAGGTGTTGATGGATTCTGGCTCAGGTTCAGGGCTGCAGTATCACACTGTGTACAAAACAAAAGAGGAGGAACACAGAAAAAAATAAATAAATTAAAAAAAAAAAAAAAAATCACTGTGATTAACATGAGCTCAAGTCAAATCAACTGCACATTTATCGTTATTAGCACATACATATGTCTATGCAGACACAGGACTAAGTCGTTCTTTCCACATATAATCAAAGTACCAGATAAGGACATGACAGTACTAGTGAGCATCGAGAACATAGGTACTTACGGAGGAATCCTGCTTGCCTTCCCAAGTTTCCTCCTCACCCTCCTCATTTATGTCTGCTTTGTCTCTTTGGGATGAGGATGTTTGGTCTGTTGAGGTTTCAAGTCTAAAATCCAAACAGGTAGGTAAAATTATTCATGATACAGAACAATATTTTGAAAGATTTGTGACAAAGTTTTAGCTCAAACTCTTTAAACCCAGTGCTTCCTATAAACATGAAGTTTCTAAATGTAAACTGTTATGTCTTAAGCTGGCATTTAGTATTAGAAAGTGTGGAACATGTTTCCTTCTGTAGTGCAGTTGTTACATTCTTTCAGTTAAACTTTGAGAACATTAACACCGGACCTTTTTGCCACCTCCTCCACAGCACATGTTCCTTGTGATTCCAGTTGTTTCTGAGAAGTATTTCCTCTGCACTCTGAAGCTTCTGCTGCTGAGTCAGTGTGAATATTCATTTCACTCAGTCCCTCTCCCTCCAGATGTGTGGTCTGTGTATGAGTACATGTCTCTGTTCCATTCTCTTCCTGCCCACTGACAGCAGGTGGTTGGTCTTCATTTAAAGTTAGTTTCTCTCCATCTTCTGTGGATAAACAAAAGGTCATATCAGGTCAGTGTGTTTCTATACACACACAATGAGGTTTTTCTTGACATTTTAGACTGTATATGTAAAGTGGGATATTAATGACGAGTCCCCTTACCCTCTACTTCCTCCTCCCCTCCAAAGGGGGGAGCCAGAGATTGGCCAGTGGAGCCAAACACCCTGTCAGTCCTGCTGTGGCGGTCCCACACACGATGCCCTCTGTAGGTGAAGTACTGGATCCTGTGTCTGGGAAGGGCCAGCTCAGAGGAATAATCACAGTCACAGGGGTTGGTTTCCCAGTTGAACTCGCAGAAGGGACGCTCAAGCACACCAAGGAAGCGATCCACATAACCCACAACAAATTCTGAAGAATCCACAGATGGGTCCCACAAGATTCTTGAGATAACGTCATCTGCTGTACGCATGCGAGGCTTTTTGTTCATCTCTGTGTGAGAAATGAGATTGCGAGAACACTACAATTATAATATAAACAAGAAGAGTGAAAGGGTTATGATTTCATTAGTCTCTTATAAATTTGTTGTCATCATTAGATGACTATCTGAGTATGGAGTGACCTTGTTCCTCATTGTCTTTTGTCTTTGTTGATTTGCTGCCTTTGGCCTTCTTCTTGCCATGTTTTTCCATGTTCTCTTCATACTTTTTGTCAGGAGATACAGCCTCTGAGTCATCCAAAGGCAGCTCACTGAGGACAGAGAGCAACCGGAGCAAACAAAATCTCTAAATATACATGCAAAACATGAGAAATGAGAGTTTAAATTTAACCCAATATGATAAATATTAACCTTTAGTTGTAGTACATGGAAAAATAGATTGGCTGACCACATTTCTAAAGAATTAGCAGGTCAAGATTAGGGGTCAAGTTCAACATTTAAATAAACATCCAATTTATCAAGCATCATACTGGAATAATTTCCACCCGTTTCAGTTCGTTAGTTAGATTAGACTGTTTAGAATAAGTAAATCCACATGAAGACATTTATATTCACCAGACAATTTAAATAAACACACAGCTGTATTACAATAAAGTTCAACCTACTGTTACAGTTTGTTAAACTAAATTATGTAACAGAATTTTAAGCTCCAACTCCCTCAATGTCAGTGTAAGTATGATGTGAGCAGACCTGTGAGACAAACGACATCTGTGGCCAAAATGACACTTGCCCATCAGGAAAAACTGGCACACATTGACCCGCTCATTATCCTGTTGTGCTGATTCTGATAAAGAAAAAGAAACACAAAGTGGAAACTAAGTTAAAAGAGTCTCATGAGTGATGGAAATGAAAGTGAAGTGTTAAACTCTTCAAAAATGCCCTGCATCTAAATCTCTTGAGAAAAGTAACACACGAGTTGGATCAACAAACCTTGGACCTCTTTACAGAAAGCAAAATGTCCAATGTATTATTAAATGTTTAGTCACTGATAAGCCTTGTTGAGATAACTCTTTGATCATCCCGCTACATCATGTCTAGACAGACCTTCTGTGTCCAAAAAACCCTGACATCCATTTGAACCTGGAAACAAGAACAAGCAAGACTGAGAGAGGCTGAAGAGAAAAAGAGAAAGTACCCTCTAGGCTGTAAGTTTTATTCATCTCTAAATGTTTCTACAATATTGTGGCAGCATGTTTTCAGAGTTGATCATTGACCATTTATTTGAAATCACCCAATGAATAAATAAAATATTAATATGTGAGGTTATTGCTTATATTATTAAATCTTTTGTGTATTAGTCACAGACTGATTAATCTGGCTGATTAATAAAGGAAAGTACATTAAACTGTGTATCAGCAGAACTTGATACCTAATACAAGGTGTTTCTACTTGAATTATAAATGATTTTGTGTCAAAATAAGATTTTTCTTAAATGCATTTAAAAATCACAAATTTTGCAGTATGATAATCAGTTTCCCAACTATTGATTAAATTAACTTAAATTTGCTTCAACCTTAATGATAATTGGTACAGATTTGTTTATTTAGGTATTCATTACTTTGATTTAAATATTTTAGCTTAGCAGTCATCCAGATTTTCATAAAATCAAAGTCTTAATTTGCCTAAATTATCACATTGTTTTTCAGGGGCAATACTAGCCGATTAATTAATTTTCTCCTGCTCCAAACGATTATCATGACATTTGCCTTATAAATCTGCTCATGGTCTCAATGCAGCATATTCTTTTTTCTTATATTCTCCATGGACTTTCAATATCTTATTGGGCTGGGGCTCCTATATAAACTTTCATGCCAGTGACTCCTCTTCTTTTTATACTTGTACCTCTGCCAGATCTCAGATGGACAATCAAATGTCACATTAATAAAATACAATCACTTAAACAACAAATAAACTGTACATCTGCTTTCCTCTAGTCTAATCTATCTAGACTGATATTTACAAATGTAATTAAAATAGCTATAGGAAAGGTTAGTTATTTCAAAGGCAGTATAAAAGGGGTATGTAAAACTACATTTGGTGCAATATGCTTCCGTGAAATGTAGCTGATGCAACAGGTGGCAATGACTCGACCGCAGAGGGCTCAAATGTCAGCCAAGGAGTTACCACAAACACATTCCATACGCTGCAACACCATTTACAGATAGGTGAACTAAATGTGACTAATGGCAAACATCTCCAATTGTGAGGTCTAACACCTACCGTAACCCTGAAATGGCACTGACTGGCACAGACTTATGGGATTATAAGCAGGTGCAAGGATACAAGTCAGGAAATTAACAATCTCAGAGCAATCTTTCAAACTGCCCAGACATATAAATATTTACTGTAACTGGATGATAACAAATTAGTGAACTTCATGAAGCTTATCTTGACCTGTGCCCAATGAGGAAAGTGGGAGTAAGAGAAAACAGCAGATCTATTGATTGTATCGGACAGAGTTAATCCAGGGTACTCTTGACTCACTTCCTGTACTCCTGACACATATCCAGTGAAACGTCCGGCATGAAATAGAATAGCAAGCTTCTGTCACAGTGGGCTGAGCATGTCTAGTCACCCCCTTCCTCTTTTCAGTTTTATGGGCACCACAGACATAAAAACACAAGCAATGTTTTACGAGAAATCAAACCAGTCACAGTAACTAAGAAATGTACTGACTAAAGAATGTGATGAAGAAACATTCAGACTGACATCAATATGAGCAAGTAGTTAGTACTGTAAGACACGCCCTGTTCAATAAATATGTGTGAATAAATATTCAACTATGATGAAAACGACTTACTACAGACTCAGTCCAAAAAAAATGTATGAACTCTTAAAGCGCATAAACTTACTAGGAACAATCTGTAATGACTAAGAAAAGTGAATTTACCTTCTATGACCTTTTTATCACTGTTACAGTCATCAAACCCCAGGATGGGTGAGTGTTTTTGGATGATGGGCGTCAGGTGGGTCTCACTTCTCGGGTCCTCGGAGGGCATTCCCATTCCGTCTGAAGCCATGATCAAGCTGTGATTCAACAGACAAAACTTGACTTGTCAGTATCAAAGCGGTATTCAGTGCTCCACCTTAGGCTTTGTCTGACCACTCAATTTGCTAAACAACAATGGTGAAACTGGAAAGTTGACTTGTCCACCGCCGCGGAAGTGGTGTGTTACGTTTATCTACCGCTTGTAATTCAACAAACGCTAAATGAACTATTTTTCTTATTTAGATTAAACATTATCAAAAGACCACACATTTTCAAATCGCTCAAAAAATTGTCCTTATACTACTAACTCAAGCAGTAGTCGATTCTGCCTCGTTGTCACCCTTTGACCCTTCGTTTGTCAACTTAAAAGGCATTCTGGGTAATGTAGTGTTAAAAGGTCTTACGTCGAAACAGGGTTATGCGAAATTCTGAATGAAACCCAATATTAGCCAGTAAATGTTTTTCTTGGATTCATTGTAACTTTCACTAAAAAACAATCTGGTATGATATTACAAGGAAGTGTTACAATACACTGAAAGAATTCCGTAACCCACCACCATGCGTCATTGAGCGTATAGCGCGTGACTGTGCATCACATGACCTGTTATTGCCAGCTAGCAGCTGCACAGGAGCAAAACACAGCGAGTAATGTGTATAATCCTAAATCTGAACCGCTAAAATTATGTTTTTTTGAAGAAAAAAAAACGAGAAAACTCGGAGTTTTATTTTATTTGACACCTTTCTTCGAATATGCTGCTTTTCATGTAGCGGTGCAAAATGAATGTATTTTACTGAAGAAACGAGATATCAGATAAACGTGTCTGCGCTAAAGGTAAGTTACATGCTGTCAGTTGTAATTACCGTGTTTTAATCCTTGTATAAATTGTATCAGTAACTGACCACAAAGAAAACAATTGACAACATAGTTTTATTTAGTACAGTAAACACCCGATTAAAGTTGCTTTCTCCCTCTCTTTCTCTCTCTTAGATGAATGCTCTGGTTGCCCTCTGTCATTTCTGTGAACTCCATGGCCCTCGGACACTGTTTTGCACAGAAGCACTGCACCCCCCCTCTCCGTCCCCGCCTTCTCAGGCAGGGGCTGCAGTGGCTGTGGATAGGGACCGAGATGGTGACCGGGAAGGTGAAGGGTTGACCATGAGAGCCAACAGCTCAGCCACACAAAGAGGAGAAATGTGTGAGGTAATTAGAGAGAGATGAGCATATTGACTGGATCTAACATCTGTTTTTACTTTTCATTATTAGATAAAGTGCTCTTGTTGGTTGTTATGTCCACTGTACTTTCACCTGTTAGGTATTAATTTTCTTAATTTTCTTTGGTCACAGGGATGTCGATCCTTACCTGCATCTCACCCGGGTTTTGTAAGCATTGATGATGAGACAGGTATACGTTTCCTGAGTCATCAGCACCCCAGACAGTCCCAGCTTTTCAGTGTGGTACGGCAGGCCTGTGTGCGCAGCCTCAGCTGTGAGGTAGGCAATGACAGTGTGGCCCATAACACAATTACTGGCTATATACTTTATTTTTTCACTATACCCATCACACTGTTTTTTTGTAATCATTATTTTTAAATTATTTACTCTTTCAGGTCTGTCCTGGACGTGAAGGGCCAATTTTCTTTGGAGATGAGCAACATGGTTTTGTTTTCTCACACACATTCTTTATCAAAGATAGCCTGGCCAGAGGTTTCCAACGTTGGTACAGTATTGTCATGGTCGCCATGGACAGAATCTACCTCATTAACTCCTGGCCTTTCCTGTTACGCCACCTCAGACTTACTATACAGAGTTTACAAAGTACTGCACTCAAGGTAGAGCATATACATGGATTCTAAATTTAATTTGAGTTAAATATGTAGACGATTATATCCAGTTCTTTATTTTCCCTCAGGTGTTCGACAGCGAGCAAGGTGTTTGTCCTCAGCGAGCGGCGAGGATGAACAGTGGGTTCTCACCTGCAGTTTTCCCACACCAAAGGAGTGGCAATGCAGCCCGCTCACTAACTTCCCTCACCCAGCACCCCAACCTCTGGGCCAGTCTGCACTCTTCTTTTAGCTGGTCAGTGGATACAGCTTCGCCCATCAAGTCTTGTTGTTCATGTGGCAAATAAGTAATCCTTCATTTTGGCATTTATATTTGTGTTATTAAATTATCTCCAGGTTGCTGAAGGCCTGTGGAAGTCGACTGACAGAGAAGCTTCTCGAGGGAGCACCTACTGAGGATACACTGGTTCTTATAGAACGACAGACAGGTAGTTAGTCCATTTAAGGTTCATTTAAAACCAATGAACTGATTAAAAAAAACAAGCAAAAACAGAGAACTGTACAGTAAAATGTGGTTTGCCAGAAAGGCAGATCAGTCACCTGGGTAATTCTTCAACATGTTTTGGCTTCAAGACAAGGTTTGGCATGTTGATAGGGGATGACATCAGCAGAAGTCATATGTTTTCACATTGTGTAAAGGCTGTATGACCAGTCTGAATGTTGTCTGTGTAAATCTGATTCACAACATCATCGTGTTAGGAAATGTTCAGAAACAGAGGGTGATTCTTTTCTCAGTGTCCACAAAGTAAATGATTTATTAAAGAATATTTGCTCAGTTTGAGTCAAGATTTTCCAAGTCAATAAAAGATTAGCAGTTATTTCTCAAAATACAGCAGCTAATAAGACCTGCAATACTGTTCTCATTTAAGTAAATAAGGAGATTAAACAAGTAAATGAACCAATGAACAAGAAAAGATTATTAAATAAATAAGTAAAAAAAAACAAAAACAAAGAAAGTCTATACCACTAAATAAAAAATGTTTAAAAGAATTGAGAGTGAAAAACAAAACATGAAAAAAATTACTAATTTTTTCAAGGTGATTTTCTCTCTGTATGATTTTAATTACCTGTTGTTGAATGAGAGTGGAAGAAAAAGAGTTCAAACAAGTGTGTGTGTATATATATTATTTATTTATTTATTTTCTGATTGTAGCTTCTTAAATGTCTTTGTATTTCTGTGACAGTAAACTAAATATCTTTGAATTGTAGATTAAACAGACATCTAAGGATGGCACCTTAAGTTTTGGGGATTGTTGTTGACATTTTTCACATTTTCACTTTTTTTTTTATGTATTTATAACTAATCTCATAATCAAGAAAGTAGTCAACAACTTAGTCAACAACGAAAGGTACCACATGAATCAAAAGTAAGCAAAATTAAAACGGAGATATTTCCTTTATCTATATTTTGCTGTTTTCAACTCTGCTGGCTCAATTTCCTTTGACTCTACTCAACTTTGTCATTGATTTTAGTCAAACTTAAGAGTCAAGATTGCACAAGTTTGAGGTTTATTTTAGAAATGATGAGTTAGATCCTGTGACCATGACATCATGTTCCACATATGGAGTATGATATAGAGCCAATCCTGTGGAATTCCCCCTCATTTGTAGCAGATATGTTTAGTCTTGAAAAGCCTTGCATCATCGAGTTTTGTCTCCTACTTTGTTTCCGAAAGAGCAAGAGGAGGAGATGAGATGCTGGGAAGGAGCAGAAGGATGTGGCACTAAATCACAGCGGCACCAGTCAGAGAGTGAACTGGGCCATGACTTCTTCTGTGATGATGCAAAACTAGAGGAAATACCTGGTCCAAAGTTCAGGTCACTGAGGCATTTGAGACAGGTAAATTTAAGTTCTATTGTGCAGGATTACATGAAATGAGCACCCCCTTTATATTTGAAGTTACTGGTTTTAGTTTGCCTTCATATTGGAAAATATTTAGTTGTGTTTCCTACCAACTTATATGGACCCTCCTGTTTGTGAAAATCATTATTTTGAACCTGACCAGAATAGAATCAGAAAGGCATCTGTAATGTAGGTGACCTTAAGATTACAGGGAACTTGCACAACTACAAGCTGTTTATAAGGTCCCTCCATCAGGTTTTTCTTTAGATATTTACAAATTGGTGATTATGTCAGAAAGCATGTACCCAACTTTCAAAACTTGGTAGACACAGGATGGTCTAATTTTCTATCAAAATCTACATAAAGTCACTGTGTTGAATACTTTAGGACATAAAAACAACTTAAGGAGGATGCTTTACGCTAATGTTTAAGGACTACACTTGATTGGTGAATGTCAGACGTATCTAATACAGTTGCACACAATGAACTGTATCATTTTATGGTTACATACTGTTTTTACTCATGTTTCATATTTTTTAAACCAGAACTCATCTATTATCACCAATGTAATGCATTCTCTCAGGTCTGAAATTCCTCCACTACACAATGTGAGCCTGAGAAAATGGTTGCTTGTTTTTTGTTTAAATATGGGTGATGTCAGATATTTATGAAATTGAGTTGATTAGATTTGATTCACAAATTTTGATCTGTTTCAAAATATTGTGATAGATATTGAAAACCATGTCATCACAACACCTGAGCCCTCCCAAACACAGAGCCTGCTGGCCATGCAATAAACTTTGCATTATAGAAGTGCATCTCTCACCATTTTTCCGAGACTTTTGGGAAATATTGAAAACCTGATCGGCTTATGGTTGTCCTCGGAGCAACAAGCTCCTTATCCTCTACAAATTTGTTTGAAAGAATTGTAGTTCTGTTTGGAATAGTGATTGCAAAAAGTTAATCTTGCAACTGTGGAAGATGGACTCTGTACCCAGATACTCTATATGGACAAAAATATTGGGATACACTGTAGTCTGGTGTTTCTTTGCTGACAGAAGTTGGGCTACAAATGATAAATGACAGATGTCATCATACAGCTTTATATTTTTTTCTTTAGTGTTAATTTTGTTTTCACTGTCATTTATGCTTGGGCAGTTGCCTCTTGAACACCATAAAAGCACTGATGATTTTCATCACAATTTTTTTATTTTCAAATTTGTAACACCCCAGTGATACCAATAGGGGAAGCAAAAGTGGTTTCACAAAGATACGGCTAGAAAACGATCCAGATCACTACAACGTAAAATTATACAGTCCACCAGAGTTGTTTTAAGAATGAGTATAGTTGGTGGATGGAGGTAAAGGTGACATTTGGGTTCAGCACTCATGAAGAGACAGCAAAATTACTGCTGTTTGGAATTTCCATTCCCCCAATGCACTTCCTGACAAAATTTCTGAAAAGGCCCTTGTGACGTTTTGGTTTGTTATTTAAACAAACGGACTGTGTTTATGATGGAATCATCTTTGAAGTTGTTCACCATGAGGGAAGTGATTCAAGTGCGTAAGCACGGAAAGACTAATGGATTAGTGATAATTAGGCTATAAAATTTGTGAAGAAAGTCATATGGTGTTTTAATGAACTTATCAAACAGAGGGAATTAAGATGAAATCTAGCTCCTAATACACATTTTCTTTAGATTACGACAAGTCTTCCAATTCAGTTCACCTATTTTAGTCACAATTTGTTTATATCATTCATTAATTTTAATGGGCTTCATTTCTTGTTCCATTTGCATCTCACAGGTACTTGGAGCTCCTGAGTTCCGTCACCTCGCATGGCATGTGCTCATGGGAAATCAGGTCATATGGAGAAGCGCAGATCCTGGGCTCATCCAGTCAGCGTTCACAGTGCTCAAGGTACTCTTACACTGCAGCTGCACTGCTACCTTTAAAGTGTCTCATTAAATAATTGTTAAAGCATCAAAGTGAACAAACCGGCTGCTTTCACAGTCTTTTAACATGTGGTTAATATAATCCTAAGGCTCCAATCAGCCTTTTGACTTAAGGTTCATATTTATTTAGATGTAACTTAGACTGACTTTACTTGGCAGGCATATAATGTTGACAACAACTTGTTTAAGCCTCTGTATTCTGAATGGTTGTTCTGTTTCCCACCAGTCTTTGCTTCCAGTAGGGTGTGTGCGTTCTGTGCCGTACAGTGCTCAGTATGAAGAGGCCTACAAATGCAACTTTTTGGGTCTCAGTCCAGATGTATCCATTCCAACCCATGTCAGCTCCTCAGGTCCAAAAAACACCTAAACCTCACTCAGTGATCAGTTTAAGCTAAGGAGTCACCAGCTGTAACTAACTGCAGACCTTCCTGTTTTTTGTTCCTTAGAGTTTTCTGTACTTGTGGATGTCAGCTTAGACCAAACCTGTCACATCTCAGCTGTAGGTGAAGACGATGTCTCCTCACTTTATCAGTTCGCCATCAGCAGTGCCAATACACAGCCTACTGACAGAGGTGAGGATATGTACTTGAATTTATAAAAATAGACAGTGTCTGTAAGTCTTTCACTTTCACTTACAGCAGTTTGCCTTAAAAATACCCAGAGGGCACAAATCTACACAGTGTTTCAACTTTATTCTAGCAACACATGGCATTTAAAAGTGATAGATGTAACATGAAAAATGATATGTATTAATCACTTTTTAATTTCAAATGTGTGACTCAATTGACCATCTCCTTACTACAACCATGATAACATCCTGTGCAATGATTTCCATGTAGAGGACTGGGGACATCTATGAAAATCCTTATGCCCACTCCTTGAGCTCTTCAGTGCTTCTCTTATGCACCTCTGCAGCAGCATCACAATACAACATCAGCAGCTGTTTGCCTATAAATGGACTCGGCTAACTTCAAGAAACAATATTACCTCAGCACAACACAGACTCCAACACAAACTTATGTAAACACCCAAGCATGTGCAAATTTTACATATTGGCATCTTTAAAGTTTGACCAGCATCTTGATCTGCCTCCAGAAGCACATGCACACCTGAGCCAAGTCATCATTTAAGTAGGTAAACGGAAAATAATATTTTATCAACTAGACGTGATCATTTCCTGTAGGAAGTGTAATCCATCTGCTTGCCTCTTGCCATATTTGTGGACTTGAGGCTAGGTGCAATGTAAAAGCAAGAAATACTACAAAAGAAGGACTGTTTATAAATAAAGTACTGCAAATTATGTGGAAGAAAGTTGTGTTGTTCTAAATTGCATTTGTATGTACAAGTTATTTATTACAGGACATTTTTGCTCTAAGTGTGTAACAGCACAAAAAGAAAAGCAAAAGAAAAAATAAGAATGAGCTGAATTACACTGTTTTTCAAAACCTAAATTTACAAATCACATAAAATTAACAGCAGAATTTGTTATGTCCATGAACAATTTTGAAAAGGTTAATGAAATGTGTTACATTTCTCCCAAACACTCGCAAAAAAAAAAAAATAAAATCGCAACTCATGGATGGAGGTCACAAATTGGGAAAGCAACAAAACAAACTGCCCAAAAACCATGAAAACGGGGTCATACCAATGAAGGGCCTTTTTAGGGGTTCTAAATGGGGACTAAAAATATAATTTACAATCACTCACTGAGTCTAACATAGAGATAGTTGAAAAGAAAAAGATGAGCCTTAAACAGTATTTAAAATGGGAGTCAGGCAATCTGAGGTGGGAGAGGCACTCTCCTTTGAAAGACTTCAACTGACCACTTGCAGCCAGGTGAGGATATCCATAACCATAGATCCTATCTCAAAAATTCTTATAGATGAGACTGGTGGTTAATCTTCTGAACATGTTGATGTAAAAAAAAATGTGAGGAAAAAAGTCAGAACTGAATAAGCAGTGATGGTGGAAAGTAAGTTAGTCAAACATGTTGGTGATAGAAATTGAACATGAAGTTAAAGCGACACTCCGGTATTTTGGACATTGGGCCTCATTTCTGAGTCAGCCAGAGTGTAGCAAATGTGTAGAGATCATTTTTT